>JZKD02S0357226.1:208305-223758 GCA_000966675.3 Picea glauca | reverse complement strand
CAATGAACTCATAAGGCTCCCTAGTGGCACAGGCACATAAGAAAGTGATGGTAGTTTTGTCCCTTGTTCTCGTCCAGTGAAGCCAGGCATGAATTTGAGAGCCCTTGACTTTCCTATCTTCAGCAACCATCAGAGGGTATGGCACACTCTAGCTGCACAAATCTGTAAATAATCATCAAGGGATTACGCATACGCCTCTGCCCACCGCAAATTTTTCAACAACACTCTAGGATCACCTACTACTAGCAACAATTCCTTTCCAAAGCCTCACCTACTACTAGCAACAATTTCCTTTCCAAAGCCTCTTAAAAAGGAGGCAATTCTTTCATGGTTGTGCTCTACCATCATATACTTCAAGGAAACTGCAGTTCTTCAAGTTCAAAATATTCAACAAATAGCCCTCTAACCTAAACATAAAGAAATTATTAGTTAAATTCCCGATACTAGAAATGTGCCGAGATGGAATAGAAGACTATTTTCAGGTCCCTGCCTTGCCAGCAAGAAGGGCCAATACTACAGACAAAAATTCAAATGCTCCAACAAGGCAAGGAGATTTAGATTCCCTGAGATATCAACAATAAGGTGGGAATAATGCTTGATTTTCCTTTAACCTTGTTAACGAGAATAGAGGTAAAAGCAAATTTTCTTGTTTTAGCAAATATCGAAAAGAATCCAAAAGCATGGTTCCCAAAAAATTAAGAGATTCACTTAAAGATCCGGAGTTAAGATCCACTCTAAATTTTTACCGATATAATTGCTTGAAGGACTTAAAATCTTGGTTCTTCCTTTTCTTCTTTTTTTACTGAGAGGGATCAAAAAACACCTAAGTGCAAACCTTTCACTTCTTAAAAGATCCGGTGTTAAGATGGATCTATTATAGTTTTCCCCCTCATGTTAATTAACTAAAAGAAATAAAAGATTGATTCTTCCTTTTTTTTCACATTAGACATCGGACATCAGCTTTTTCATTTTAGTTTTTTAACATTACACACATGACAATTTCTCACCGTGAGCTGTAAGAGCACCTGGTTTCTCTTATAGTGCAATTATCTGTTAATGTTGTTTAGCCTTTTATATAAAAGTAAAATCAGTGTGTGGATCAATTTGTGTGATGATGGAAAATAAAAGCTTTAGTGCTAAGTCACTGACAGATTCTGTTTCCATTCAATGAATGATAATGTAGTACTGTGTTTCAATGGGCACATAGATTACAGGTGAATGGTACTACTATGAAATGGATGGATGATAGATCAACAAAAAATACAAGCTTCCAACAGAAGGCAATATCAGTGAACAGCGCAAACTAGTTTAATGTTTAATCTCTATTGAAAGTGAAACATATTCAAATAACACTGATTATAAAGATAGAATTACCAGAAGATTAGGTGCAAAGTAGCTACAGAATAAATGAAATCACCATTTGTTGCACGGGTTACTTACTGCATCTTTTGTTGCAATGTTGAAAATTCTCAAACCCGGGAGATCTCAACACGTATCCATATTCTGCAATCCAAAACTAAAAAGAAATCAAAAGCAAAGTACTTTGCCAGAATTCAATTCTAAACTTCACATATATGCCTGGAGAACTGCTCCACCTAGCATAAATACAGTTTGCAAAGATAAGATGTTTGTATTCTCTTTCATCAATAGCATTTGCTAATAATGTGATACAGGAAATTCATTGACTTTAAACATTTTGTTCAACTTTCTCCTATAGTCCAAATATAATATACTACATTAATGAAACAAACCAAATACAAGTCACTCCAGTACAAGAACCAATGCTGGAGAAAATTTAACATATTACTAGCAGAAATTGAATCAGCATCATGCGACTACATAAGTTGGCTTAGATTTATTCAAGGTTTTACAGTTAACCTTTTTTAAGTCCACTCTCAACTCAAGAGAGGACAGCTTCTATGAAAGAAGTGTTTCAAAGGCTCGCAGTTAACCTTCTATATGTTGACCCTGCTTAAGAGAAAACCACCTCTAAGAAAAAAGTGCTGCAACAAGCTTGACTGCCAGGGTAATAGAGACTTGATACAATCACACCTAAACCTCATTGAAGTAGTCGAGACTTCCTAAAATCTGCCAGAGACTACACAGATGTGATCATTCGGTTTGTGACACATCTTCAAAATGTCAGTAAGCAATCCAGGCTTCCTCCCACCTAGGCTTGAGCATATTTGGATAACTATAATAAACAGGATAAGCTGCTAGCAGAGAATAAGAACGTGACTTCCATACAGGCAAAGCAGTAGTAAATTAGTAACCATAGTCACAGTATGTGGGCATATTTTGGATAACTATAATAAACGGGATAAGCTGCTAGCAGAGAATAAGAACGTGACTTCCATACAGGCAAAGCAGTAGTAAATTAGTAACCATAGTCACAGTATATGGGCATATTTTCAAAATTACTATAAAAACACGGATTATGTTTCTCCAAAAACAATGTATTAACATGGAACTACGTCATGGTATACATATACAGGAAAATATACTGTACTTCAATTTTGATGCGACAGGAAAATATACTGTACTTCAATTTTGATGCGCTTCGAAGATTTCCCTGTTAAATTTTCAAACCTACCTGTCCTCCATCAAATCTCCACAAAATAGCTTTTTCCACTTATTGTCTTTGTGCTGACATGTTGCCAGTTGGGCATCTGTTTCTAAGTTTTTAACATCCATGTATTGGGCTTTGCTAAAAATGGCGACCAACAGAAAAAACAATGCATCAAAGGGACCGGAGACTCCAACTGGGAACAATTCCAGGGCAGGGCTAAATCAAGTTTTGTAAACAACGACAATGGAGCAAACTGTAATCAGAACAACATCTCAAAGCTTGTAGGGCCAGCCAAAAAATGAGAAACAGGAAGAATAAGGGAAGAGAAAGAGAGAGGGGGGGGGAGGAAATGGGAATAAACAAAAGAAGAATACAGACAGTTAGTGGGAAAAAAATCAAAGGAAAAATAGAGGATAAGATAACATAATTTTATTTATGTCCAACAAATGACCACAAAAGTATGTCAATAAGACTACAGAGTAACACTGGTGCAATACAAAGAGGGAGTGCCGCAGCATCTCCTAGCTCTAATATAGCAACAATAATCAAAGATATAAGAACAGATGCAGAAGTTAAAATGAAATGAATATATAGTGAAAAAACCAACAGAAACAGCATATCACGTAGAACTGGAACTGGAGGCCAAGGTGAAAGAGAAGGGAGGGATGTCTCATCCAACGAGTCCTCAGTCACTATAAAAGCCCCAATATACTGTTTAATTAAGGATGTCTGGACTCTGGTGAGTCACCAGGACTAAGGGGGCTCTGCTGCACAATTTGTGATCCTGGGGTGTGCATCGGCATAAAAATCGCCCCCACTCCTACCACTCAAGGCCGAGGGGGGGGGAAGAAACTCTGAATCAGTGACAGCCTACTTGACAAAGTGTGGGAATTGTTACTCTGAACAGATGGAGTCTGTCTCTGCCCCTGGATCTGGGATCTCCTAGACATTCACTGTCTGCTGGTACTGGGGTGCCCAACCTAGGGTCTGGGATGGGAACTCCTCGAAAGTCCCTTGGAAGAAATGGAGAATTCAGACAGGAAGGAAAAGGACCATAAAAACATGAGCTAATGGGCAACATACGTGGCAGCAAAAAGGATAAAACAGAGAAGAGGGAATTTTGGTGGTCTACCACATCACAGTTAACCCTTGTGTGTGCTGCAGTTATTATTTATTGCCTTACAGTTTCTAACTCTCTGCATCGTAGTATGCATGTGACATTATTCTTGCACTTCGGTCATTGGTTTGCTACTACATTTCTTCTGTGCTGAGGTAGACCCATGAAGTTGGCTATTGACACGTTCCCGTGCTGGGGATAAGGGTAGAGCCACCAAGTTGGCCACATTCCTTCTATGTAAAGGTTTTAACATAATAATGATTTCCACAACCAAAGTAAATGGTAAGAGCTCTCCAAAAGATGCCTTCAAATAGAAAAATATTCCAGCCATGTCAAAAATCAAGAATTTTCGACAATCACAAACCACTTCACCAGTAACCCAAATATCAGACAAGATACCTTCTTGCAGCAGCTACCTGGCACTTAAAGCACCGAATGGGTTACCTCATGAGCCCTGACAGCAACCCTGAACAAAAAAGATAATTAGACTCTCCGAGAAGTTTAAAATGTTGGACTTCTTATTCAAAATTCTAAGAATAATAAACCAAACAGAAAAAGGAAATTACATTTACTTCTATAGAGAAAATACCATCCAAATTAGTTAGTCTTAGAATACAAATTAAACTATAAATTCAAGATATACTTGACAGAAGACAATCCCTATTTGCATCATTCGCAAGTTTAATTTTTCCTGATATCGACAGAACTGAATTAAAGAGAACTAATCCATCTTATAATTAGTGGGATTTGAGCTTTTAATCCACTCTATTATTACACCACAATGTTTTTTTTGACATACAGTAGCATACATTCCATGTCTGAGACAATAAAAATAATGATTTAGATTTTTCATTGAATACAAATTTGCTGCAATATAGCATGCAAAAAATTTACTACCAGGAACATTGTACAAGGGAAAAACGCCTCTGGCGAGTTGTCTTACAATAGAAACAGAAATATTCCACTGAAAGAATTGCCCAGTAGAAAAAGGCGCTCCAGACCAACACCATCTGTTTCAAGGCTCTTCCACGCTAAGGATTCTGTACCCCTTGCTCTTGGCACAGTACTTGAAGATGATGACCAATCACAGGATAAATGTCCCATCATCAGGTGAACAGAATAAGCAAAGCACTTAAGTGCTATATACTCAACTAACAATAACATAAATTTCCACTATTTGACCATGTCTATTATTCCATTGAAATCGACAACAGCAACCTCAATAGAAACCAATATTATAATACACACAATCTGAACTTAGCAGCATAACTCGTGCCAAATATTGGCATCCTAATTCACTTGCCCGTGATGAATGGGTGACTCAAAGCTTGAGATACTGTAATCCGCTTGTCTGGATCCAAAATAAAAATCCTTTCCAATAAATCTTTGAAGTTTGATAACATCTTAGGATCCTCCCCTGGAGAGCTTGCAATAAGAGTGCTGATATCCTTAGGTTTAATATTGACGAGCAACCTTTTCACCGTCTGCTTCATCACACACAAGAAAAGAAATATGAGTTGTTTTACACTGCCTAAGATGATATGGTGGATTTGTAATTAAAATCCCCTGCATCACTAGATGCTGGGTAGGCAATTACAGAAGTAAAACAGTTCCTAACATGACATAGAAACTTCTCAAATTCATAAACTGAATCATCTATCTGGAACTAAATTCCAATAGTAATCTGTACGAGAGAACTGTTGAAGTATTTACCTTCTTTGTAACAGGGTCCTCTTCTGTGGCATGAAAGTTTAAGTCCTGATCAAAGTGTTGATCTGTAAATCCTCCCTGTAGATAAAATAAAAGAAACAAAGATTGAGAATATTATTCAAATCTACTTCTTAGAACTGTGAGATCAACTACTCACCGACTACCAGATGAGTCACTCGCATTTTGTAAGCATATAGATTTTTAGGACATTGTTATAATTAAATTCACAGAAAATATCAATCAACATGCAAGAAAATATCAGAAATCTGTGTCCAAAAGAAAAGGTGTAAGATTACATCTGTGGAAGGCAAAACAGGATTTTCACAACTACACAAACTAGGTCCTATGAGGCTACACAATTCACATAGGTTGAATGTCTAACAGGCTGAAGAGTTGAGGGCAGCGGGACAGAATGTGTAGATGGATCTCATTACGAACACTATATAGCAGTACTATATCACTGCCAAACCATTTTCCATATAGAGTACAGTCAACAGACAGACACAGTAACACATGCCCTTAAAACTAACATGCAGCTCACCAATAAGAAATAGCAAGCTGCCTATTCGTTCAGTGACTGCTTAGTACTCCACCTGTCACAGTCAGAGTCTGTTAAGAATGCTAAGATCAAGCACGGAAACAGATTTTTATTTTTGAAAAAACACCCTAAGATTTTAAGAAAAGAACTTGTTCTCACCTTTCTCAACATCTTCTTTGGAAATGGGCCCTTTAACTCCATATGAAGTCTAAGCATATCATTGTTTGATGGACCTGGAAAGAGCACCTTTCCAAGATAAAGCTCAAATAGGCAGCAGCCAACAGACCAGATGTCCATAGCATGGTCATAAGGTAGACCAAGAACTGCAGATCACAGCAAACAAAAGTTAAAACTGCTAAAGTAAGCAATGAAACTTACATGTATCAATAAAGATTGCTATACATATATACATTTCATAAAAATTACATCATGGCAATAGCAAGCATGTCATTATATACATTAGTGTCAATATGTGTTAGGACATTTTCAGGGAGAGAAACACATTAATAAGAACCAAAAACTTACTTATTTCTGGGGCCCGATAAAAGCGGCTAACAAGGTAAGGCGTAATCTCATTTTTGCCAGCGAACATTGCATTGCCAAAATCACAAAGTTTTAAAACATTCTTTGCTTCATTCACCTGCAAAACATAAACAAGTACATTGGAAAAAAGAAAATTAACAGACTTGATGCCTAGAAACAACTCTAATTTTCAATACTGTGTCAATTTTAAACATTGTGATACTCATTTACTGTGACAATAAAGAACAGCATACCAGCATATTATCAGGCTTTATGTCACAGTGCAAAACCCCGCAATTCTTCAGATGCTTTAACGCAATAAATAATTGCTTTGCATATGCCCGCACTGCAGTTAATTTAAGACCAATATTGCGACCAAACTTCTTAAGAACCTCTCGAAGATTCATGTGCAGGGACTCAAACACTAAACACAGATGATTCCTAAATTTAAAGCTGGAGAGAAATCTGACACAGTGGCGTTTATCTTCAGGATCAGCACCAACAAGTTTCTTCAATATTATCAGTTCTTCTTGACCTGCTTTATACCTGTTTATAAGCAAAATCTTTTAATTAGAAAAACAGGACCAAAATGCCTCCAATACAAAAGAGAAGAAAATATCCAACAAAAAATAGAGAAAAAAAAAAACTTACATAGTTTCATTGTTGCGGATAATCTTAATTGCAACCTCTTCCAGTTCTCCCTTCCCTGCCTTAAGATCCTTCGCCCGAACAACACTTGAGAATACACCTTTACCATGAGAAGCTATAACTTCATAACGACCATCAAGGACCTCACCAATGCGGTAACCTGATTTAAGTATATCATCATTAAAAAGGTACTCAGCAAGGTTGATTCTCCTAACTGTGTTGAGAATATAAGAAATTTGCATGTCTGGTTGAAGGACATGCTTAACCAGAGAAAAACACAACCAAAGACACAAGGCATTGTATATGATGCAGTAGATCCACTAATAAACCACACATAAAACAAAATATGAAGGCAACTTGAACAAATAGAATATAGCATAAAAAGGTCTAATAAGAGAACATTTCATTATTGCATTGTTAGTTTTCAACCCCGCAAGTAGGCATATAAAAACCATTATAGTGTCAAAATTCATTTTTAAATCTCTATCGAAGATTAATCCTCCAAAAAAGGAGAATAAACAATTCTCGTTATGCATCTCAAAATGAACTAAACTTTTGATTGATAAGCTTATGAGTAACTTACTATAGTATCCTTCTGCATCATCCCAATTGTCATGAAGACCACTTGTATCAACAGGCAACCCATCACCTCTACCCTGCAATAAGTAACATGACATGAATACATAATACAAGCACCAAAAACAAATAATATGCACCATTCCAGTGATGTCCTCTTTATAAGAATACCAAACAATAATGTTAAGTTTCATTGTTATTTCAAGTACTCCAAATGACTCCACAGAACCAATGTTTAGAAATCTAGCATAAGCTAATCAAACAAAAAGGAAACAATGAGAGTCTTGTCTTACCGACTTCCGAATTCTTGCAGGTGATTCTCCAAATATGTCATCACAAAACATATCTGCTGACCTCTCATCACTCTAACAAACCAAAAGAGACAAAAACATGTTAAAATCAACACATCAAGTATAGAGAAAAGAAGATAACTGTAAAGCATACACACACATCCATAATGCAAAACAAATTTTTTTAGCATTTTGAAATGGGAAAATTATCCTGTTATGCACATCCCTTGAGACACGGAAAATTATCCTGTTATGTACATCCCTTAAGACACCTTATAGATTGGGCTAGAGATATTCAAGGCCAATTTCGATTTGCACATCTGTTAATTTCTGAAAAAATTATATTAACTTTGTTTTCAAAATAAATTCCAAAAAGGAGTTGGTTGAAGAAAAGGCGGTCTAACATCTTAATTTTTAGAGAAGAGGCAGTCAAGATAATGATGCGTCACATGTTTCTAGAAATTTATAAGTAATGTATTCTACATGACAAAAGCATCCCAACCTTTGGGGAACCTTCGCCAAGACCACCCGCACATGATCTTCTTTCCACATGGAGTGTCCCATCTTGCAGTGGCTCTTTTCCAACAGAGAATGTTGAGTCAGGTACAAAAGTATCACTCCCATCCTGTCCACTATCACCAATACCAGTCGTCTGCTCTAGTTGTCTGCTTGACATTTGTGCTGGGATTGCACTTTTCTCCCTCATATTGTCTAAACCATATATCTCACCATCTGTAGTAAGATGTGACCCCTTAACACATTCAGTAACAGATAAACAGACATAGAATAACAAAACGACCATCATCCAATTTTCTATAATCATGCTTTTTATTATTAAACAAAATTAAGAAGTGAAGCTCACAAGTCACAAGTAAATATGATCAAATACCTTTTCTTGCATTTTGTTCAATTTGTTCATTAGTCTGTTGTTGATCTTTCTGTTGCCTGTACTTCTCTAATATAGCCTGTCTCCTCTTCCTACTTTCCTCTTTGATTTTTTCAATATCATCCTCCTCTTGCTCTGCAAGTTGCAAGGCAACACGCTCCTGATATTCCTCTTGGTTTTCTTCCTCTCTATATGTTGACAATTTCAAAGGAAACTTTGTTAGAATGAAGACCAGTAGAAGTAATGTCTACAATAACAATAGAAACAAAAATACTTCACAGATATTAGACTTGCCTGATTTTGTCTTTGTCCTCCTTAGTATCTTCTTTTGGTTCCTGACCTCTTGAAGCACGCTCTTTTTCTGACCTTCTGTCTCTCGGTCTGTCTCTGTCTGATTCTCTCTGATGCTCATATCTATGATGTCTACTATACAAACGTTCACTGCGGTCATCAATTCGACCACCTCTTGAGGCATCTCTTGAAACAGAGCGCCTGACTCGTGCACTGTGATCACGGTTGTCTCTGCAGTACCTCATCTCCCTCTCACGAGATTTCGATCTCCTTCCCCGATCATCTTGAACCTGCGTTCTATCTCGTGAATGAGAATGGCGCTCCCTCCTTTCTTGAGATCTTGACCGTTTTATATCAAAAATTCTGTCTCTATAACTGTCTCGAGAAGGAGATTTGCCCTTGCCACGATACTTATCCCTCAAAATATCAGGAGATCTGTTTCTATCTGATGGCCTGTCTTTCTTAATGTCTCGAGACATAGAATGCCTTCTTTCTCGGTATCTCTCGTTGTCGCAGTGATTGTACTGGCCATTCCTATGCTTGTCTCCAGCATCATCTTCAATTCCAGCTGCTTTGCACTCCAACCTTTCTCTAACACCTGGAGACTGTGATCTGGTGTGGCATTTTGAATCCTTTGCAACCATATTAGACGCAAGGTCCATCCTCCTGTGATGCCTCTCTCTTTCAATATTTTTTGAAGGAGATAGAGAAAAACCTTGCGCGGGATGATTATCCCTTTCATCCGTATCTTTAAAAGGTGTTTGTGAATGCTCTTTTCTGTGTTGCCCCTCGCTTTGAATTTTTAAAGGTGATCTGGAATGGCCTTGTTTGTGCTGCAAGTCCCTTTCACTATCTTTTGAACGAGAACGTGAATGCCGCTGTCTCTGATGCCTCTCCCTTTCAATACCTTTTGCAGGAGATTGTGAACGCCTTCGTTTGTGGCGATTATCCCTAGAAATGGATCTGTGATAACCTGCTTCATGCTCTTGAGTTTTACCACTATCTCGAAAGGCTGAGCTGCAATGTTGCCTGTTTTTATCATCCTCTTCCAAAAGAATCCCTCTTCTGTCCCTGAAATAGGCTGAGCAACTCACCTGCTTAAAATTATCCTCAAACACAAAATCATTTCTTTCCCGTGAAAACTTGCTGCCATCTTCAACCACTCCACACTTTCCTTCCTCAGAGTGCAGTCGATGCACGTTCAATTGTTTGTTGCCATCTTCAGTCGTTTCCATATATCCCACTAGATGATTGCTTGAGCTCCTGTTCTGAGCTTCCCAAACTGCTGTCTCATTTGCAACATTCTTGTCAGACTTCGTGCTCATTTCATCATACTTTAACATGAAATTCTCACCTGCCACCGCATCATGTCTGTCAACATCCCCTCTAAGCTTATCCCCTTCTTCATCTCTAACCTTCAGATGTGAGCCTTTTTTCTTTTCAATATATCCATTATCAACACAACTATGTTCCGTTGCTTTTTTGAAAGCATTTTCATCAGCTTTTCTAGAACCCTCCACAAATCCTGCCAGCTCACGTTTAGAGTCCTCCCGCCTTCCCTTAGATTCTGGCTCTTGATTTGTTCTGCCCTTAAGTTCCTACAAATATAAACCAACAAAATTAGTGGTATTTTTTATGTAATTAAAAAGTCAGATGATGCTACCTAATCTGAAATATAATTAATTATCAAAAATAGCATAAAACAATACTGAATTTTGGCTAGCGTAGCATAGGCAAATAGAATACATGATATTAAGTGGAGGTAAATCATTTGGCTAGCGTAGTTTGACTCTGCCCTGAGAAAAATCCCATAAGCATAAAAAATATAGAAACTATTTGTATTTAGTATTATGCCTTGAATAGTGCATAATAGATCATATAATTAATCAGCAATAGAGTGGAAGTGGACTGCCATATATTAAAGTTAACTCTTGACAACAACACAGAGATCGGTAGAGCCTACATATACACTTCAAGACACGCAACCTCCCAAAATATTACTCAGCTTTTTCTTCTTTCTATCAGAAACTCCCCATTTTATGGCTGAGTGGGGTCAATCTCCTGGGACGTGACATGTCGTTCTGCAGATTCCCAGGTAGTTGAGAGAGGATGCAAGCACCAGCATGTGGGGAATCAAACCTGGTCCAGTGGAGGTAAACCCCCACCGGTTTGCAGCTAACCAACCAAGATACTACTAAACTTTAATAACCTTGTAAACAGAACAGAGACAACCTTGATCAGTTTATCTCAGATGCACACAATTACTAAGACAGAAGATTTAACAACAAAGAAGTGAGATAAAATTTATGAACAACGAGAGGCAAATATCTGTAATAGAACATATGCAATTTTGGAAATTTACGGTGAATGCCTGAACTCTTTCATCAGAACATGACCTGCCAAATTATCACTAAGATTTATCTCCACGAGACTATGACTCGAATATGTAGCTAAAATTGAGGTTTTCAGGGATTAAAAAGTAAATAAATAAAATAAACGAAAAGAGGGATAAATATTAAGTACCTTATCAGCGGGCATCTTGAAACCACGTGTGACCTCTTTAGGGCTGGAAACCTCATCGAGCCCATTCTTTAAGCTCGCTGCCTCCTCTGAATGGATTTCGCCAGACTCGATGTCGGACTCCGCAGTTTTCAACGGTTCAGAATACTCTTCCCCTTCGACAATTTCTCCTTCCTCTTTCTCTTCCCCGTCGCCTCTCGTGTCAGAAACCCTAGCAACTCGGATTCTGCCTTCTTCTTCGGCTTCCATCGGAACTCCGTTGAAATTCTGGCGGTCGGCTGAAACCCTAGCTGAGCCATGGCCATCCGTCTCCATTTCCGTCGGGGTTTCGGCCCTGTTCTTTCTGCGATGGTGATGCTTGTGCTTGTGATGGCGGTGGTGGTGCTGCTGCTTGTCCTTGTCTCTATCTTTATCTTTATCTCGGTCTCTTCTGCTGGCGCTGCTGCTGCTGTGATGTTTGTGGCGCTTGGAAGGCTCCTCCGCCCCATCCGAAACAGATATCCGCCTGTGTTTCTTAGACGCCTCTGCGGCTTCGATGGCCATCACAGACGCCTCTGCGGCTTCGATGGCCATCACAGACGCCTCTGCAGCTTCCATGGCTGAAAATTGGAGCTAAGAGGCTCTTCTGAAAACCTACCTACAACACGGATAAAGGCCTAAAGAATCCAAATGATCCGAAGAATGCGAACGAATCGGATCGAGGTGAAAATTACGGAGGAAATGGTCAGATTAGATTGCTAGAATTCGATGCTTGGTGTATAACTTCGGTTCCGGATCGGATTTCCTTCGTTACCTTCTCATTTCTCTTCTACCATGGCCGCTCGATTGCCCCTCTAAAAATGAATTCAATCGATGGGAAATTATGCGCACCGCATCGTCCTCTTCATTCGAGTCTATGGTGATTTATATTGAATTAGGTAGGCTTCTATGTTTTATTTATTTGGGATGTTGTTTTCCCTGTATAATTATTTTAATTATTTTACAACATGGGTTTTTTCGCTGGAATTCGGTAATATAAATTTCTACTTATTTTATGTTATTTAAAATTTATTTTTAAATGTAGTGATAGATTTAGTATGTTGAAAAAATTCTGAATTACTCAGATTATATAGAAATTATCAGTCATATATATCTAATAATTTATTGCTGGATTTTGGACAAATATTCTCAAAAAAAAATACTCAAGACTCGATATTTTTTTCAAATTAATAATAATTAAATCACCTAATTATTTTTAAAATGTATATATATGAAAATTTTATTTGATATGATTATATTGAAAACACCTAAGTGTTCTCTCACTTAAATGTTTTCACATACTTACAATCACAATATTTAAAAAATAAATAAATACATCTTAAATCTTAATGACATAAATGTTTTCACATACTTACAATCACAATATTTAAAAAATAAACAAGTGTGCATGGCAACATAGTCATTGCCAGGTTGGGATGGGAGTAAATGTGACCTAGTACAAACACGTGGCTAGAAAGTTAAAATACATGTGGTTTGCATGCAGAACATAGTATTCTCGAATTAGTTCTTCCTGAAAAATATCAAAAATTATCAACATTTGAAAGGTTGTTGGACACAAAAAATATAGCATTACCGAAGTAGTAATTTATAAACTATACATACCGAAAACGTAATTTATAAAGTAGATATCTAGTTTTATACATACGAAATATGTACTTTTATAATGGATCGCGGGTTGTCCAGCTTGCGGGCTGAAAATTGGGCGTCTGATGTTCTGTGCCCTGCAAATAGCACCGACAGTTCTGAGACACAGGAATTGAGCCTCCAATGTTCTATGCGATACAGAAATCCAGGAGTGGAGTTGCGGACTATAGAAATTCATCAGAAATAAATAAATTATACATACGAAATATGTAGTTGTATAAAGTAGATATTTAGTTTTATAGATACGAAATTTGTATTTTTATAAAGTATGGGGATGAGATTTTATAGAGCATGCATGGAGCCCTCATTGCGTACTTGGCCAGTTTTTGGATCGTCGATTCTCGGGCTGGAGGGGTCAAAATTGGGCCTCTGATGTTCCACGCCCTACAAATAGCACCGACAGTTCCGCGATATACAAAATGACAGGTGGAGTTGCGGAGTATAGAAATTTTAAAAAAGTAATTTATAAAGTAGATATCTAGTTTTATACATACGAAATATGTGCTTTTATAATGGATCGCAGGTTGTCCGACTAGCGGGTTGAAATTTGGGCGTCTGATGTTCTCTTCCCTACAGATAGCACCGACAATTCTATGATACAGAAATTGGGCCTCCGATGTTTCACGCCCTACAAATAGCACCGACAGTTCCGCGATATACAAAATGACAGGTGGAGTTGCGAAGTATAGAAATTTTAAAAATGTAATTTATAAAGTAGATATCTAATTTTATACATACAAAATATGTACTTTTATAATGGATCGCGGGTTGTCCGGCTGGCAGGCTGAAAATTGGGCGTCTGATGTTCTATGCCCTACAGATAGCACCGACAGTTCTGCGATACAAAAATTGGGCCTCCAATGTTCTCTGCGATACAGAAATCGAGGAGTGGAGTTGCGAACTATAGAAATTCATCAGAAATAAATTAATTATACATACAAAATATGTAGTGGTATAAAGTAGATATTTAGTTTTATAGATACGAAATTTGTATTTTTATAAAGTATGGGGATGAGATTTTATAGAGCATGCACGGAGCCCCCATTGCGTACTTGGCCAGTTTTTGGATCGTGGGTTCTCGAGCTGGCAGGGTCAAAATTGGACGCCCTATAAATAGCACCGATAGTTTCGCGATATACAAAATGACAGGTGGAGTTGCGGAGTATAGAAATTTCCCAGAAATTAATAATGTATGTTATATAATAGAATAGTAATAACGTCTGTTACACCGAATTAGTTTGCTTTAAGACTAAGGTTTTTCTTGGACAAAAAAGATATAGCATTGCCGAATTAGTTTTATTTGCACACGTTTTATAGAGCATGTATGAAGTGTTCATTCCATACTTAGGCAGTTTTTGGATCGCGGGTTCTCAGGCTGGCGGTTTCAAAAATGGGCCTTTGTTGTTCCGTGACCTACAAATAGCATCGAGAGTTCCGCGATATACAAAATGACAGGTGGAGTTGTGGAGTATAGAAATTTAAAAAATGTATTTTATAAAGTAGATATCTAGTTTCATGCATACGAAATATGTACTTTTATAATGGATCGCAGATTGTCCGGCTGGCGGGCTGAAAATTGGGCATCTGATGTTCTCTGCCCTACAAATAGCACCGACAGTTCTGCGATATAGAAATTGGGCCTCTGATGTTCTCTGCGATACGGAAATTGAGGAGTGGAGTTGCGGACTATAGAAACTCATCAGAAATAAATAAATTATACATACGAAATATGTAGTTGTATAAAGTATATATTATAAAGTATGGGGATGAGATTTTATAGAGCATGCATGGAGCCCTCATTGCATACTTGGCCAGTTTTTGGATCGTGGGTTCTCGGGCTGGCAGGGTCAAAATTGGGCGCCCTACAACTAGCACCGACAGTTCCGCGATATACAAAATGACAGGTGGAGTTTCGGAGTATAGAAATTTACCAGAAATTAATAATGTCTGTTATATAATAGAATAGTAATAACGTCTGTTACACTGAATTAGTTTGCTTTAAAACTAAGGCTTTTCTTGGACAAAAAAGATATAGCATTGCCGAATTAGTTTTATTTGCACACATTTTATAGAGCATGTACAGAGTGCTCATTCCATACTTAG
>JZKD02S0357226.1:187371-201342 GCA_000966675.3 Picea glauca | reverse complement strand
TTCGCAAATTCAAAATGCAGGCAAAAAGAAATTACCAGATCCCATAATATTCGCCTGTCTATTCATTTTAATGGGATATGTCCAGCTTTCCAGTTATTAAAGTCCATCTTTTCGAACCTGTCTAGTCGATTTTGACTTTTGAAAACATATTTAATGTGTATCGGGAAGGGCTGAAGGTAGCGGGGATGGAGCCCTATGTAACAGATGTTACTACTATTTTTTTGTTTTTTGTTGAGGACCGTATGTAAAATGTACGTAAAGAAAAGTAATTCGAGAATGCTAGTTTTTTTGCATCAGCCCTTCAAGTTCAAATACTTCACAAGGCCGATTGTGAATTTTTATATCACGGAACTCTCCGTGCTATTTGTAAGATATGGAACAACAAAAACCGAACTTAGAGCCCGCCACCCCGAGAACCTGCGATCCAAAAAATGCTTACTATTTTTTTGTGTGTTTTTTGTCCACTAGGGTATGTAAAACGTACGTAAAGTAAACTATTTCGAGAATGTTGGTTTTTTTGGACATGATGCCCTTCAAATTAAAATAGTCCGCAAGTCCGATTGTCAATTTTTAGCCTCCTACCCTGAGAACCTGTGATGCAAAAACTGGCTAACTATGGGATGAGGGCTTCGTCCATGCTTTATATATCTACTTTATAAAATTACATATTTTCTATGTTTAAATTATGTTGTCCAAGAGCCCTTTTTATAAAGAAAACTAATTCGGAAATGCTAATGTATACACCAGAGTTCGATACAACCTATCCGCGAAGCTGCGTCCATAAAACTGGCCAAGTATGGAACCGAACTGCAGTCAGTCGGAATGATGGTGGAACTCTCCGTGCTATTTGCAAGGCACAGAACAACAAAAGCCCAATTTTTAGCCCGCCACCCCGAGAACCCGCAATCATTAACTTATGCTGTCCAGGAAACCTATAATTTCATAAATTGCATTCTCTTCTGTCCAGGAGGCCTTCCTTTAAATAAAACTAATTCGGGAAAGCTAATGTATACATCGAACACGACCTGTCATAGTTCGATAGAACCTATTGGCGAAGCCGCATCCATAAAACTGACAAAGTATGCAATCGATGGCAGTCGGTCAGAATAACAACAGAAACACGAGAAACTAGAGTCAAACGCAGTTTACAACATGAAAGTAAAACGGAGAGAACGGGTATATCTCCCACACAGCAAAAGGCATTGTCGTAACTATGAAACCATAGTAACACATAATCAATGGAAAAAGCATCGGCAGCTATGAAATATATTTTGAGGCCGACAAATTCTGCTTCAACGCGTAACAGATGCAATTTACATCACCTGCAATCCTTCAGTCTGTTATTTTATCCTAATAGTATTCTACGCAAACTGCAGTGCAAAAAATAAAATTAAAATAGTCCGATTGTCAATTTGTATATTGCGAAACTCTTCGATTGTCAATTTTCAGCCACCTACCCCGAGAACTCGCGATGCAAAAACTAGCCAAGTATGGGATGAGGGCTCCATGTATGCTTTATATATCTACTTTATAAAATTACATATTTCCTATGTTTTATTTATGTTGTCCAGGAAACCTATAATTTGATAAATTGCATTTTCTTTTGTCTATGATCCCTTCTTTTAAAGAAAACTAATTCAGGAAAGCTAATGATCGGAATGATCGCGGAACTCTCCATGCTATTTGCAGGGCACAGAACAATAGAAGCCCAATTTTCATGCCGCCACCCCCAGAACCCTAACTTATGCTGTCCAGGAAACCTATAATTTCATAAATTGCATTCTCTTATGTCCAGGAGGCCTTCTTTTAAAGAAAACTAATTCGGGAAAGCTAATGTTTACACCGAACACGACCTGTCATAGTTCGATAGAACCTATTGGCGAAGCCGCATCCATAAAATTGGCTAAGTATGCAACCGAACGACAGTCGGTTGGAATGACCACAGTAATGCGAGAAACTAGAGTCAAACACAGTTTACAACAGGAAAGTAAAAGGGAGAGAACAACTATATCTCCCACACAGCAAAAGGCATTCTCATAACTATGAAACCATAGTAACACAGAATCCATGGAAAAAGCATCGGCAGCTATGAAATATATTTTGAGACCGACAAACTCTGCTTGAACGCGTAACAGATGAAATTTACATCGCCTACAATTCTTTACTCTGTTATTTTATCTTAATAGTATTCTATGCAAACTGCAGTGCAAAAAAAATGTAACCAGAGATCCAACCGCAAATGCAGCTTCCCAACATTGCAAACCCTGGGCAAACAAGAACAAGCACCAAATAACAACCCAACTAACAAGCACCAAAAGGCCCAACTACAGGCGCAAGACCGGAACCCTGTAGAGTCGAATCAAGCAACAATAAACAACATACAACGAAGAAAGAAGCAAGCAACAAAGTCGAATCAAGCAACAATAAACAACATAGAACGAAGAAAGAAGCAAGCAACAACCACTCCCCCAGGAACAATGTTGTTCCAATTGCGATTGAAGAAACCCAAACGTGCAAACTGCAACAACACGGACATGCAAGCAAGAACAACGACAACATGCAAATAAGAAATCAGTGCCATGCAAAAAACAAGCATGGACCAGTGAACTAGCAATGTTGTTGGAGCATATAAATTTTAAAAATGGAAGAAAATATCTTGTAACAAGCCTGTTAAGTAACCATTCAACACTACCAAGCCTGTTAGGTAAACATTTAAGTCTGTCAGGAATGCACTGTAAACATTTAGGAAAAAATTAAATGTGGCAGGTCTCTCACGTATCCCAAATAAATAATTATATTTTTTGTAACAATAGTTCGAACGCCAAAGAATGTATTGGAAAGCCAAACTTTCGATATGCCACCATATCAAACATTGCCATAAATTTACCTAGCATAAAATGCTAAACGAAACATTCAAATTAATGCTAGCATTAATCCACCTTCGATGAATGCATAACAAAATATATGATTCAAAAAGACCATATACGATCAAATACTTTGGATATGCCAACATATATAACATTGGGAATAGCGAAGTCGACAATAAGACCTCCAATCCCTTGTCCAATCATATCATGACAGATATGGTATTTTTTTTTATAGAAAAATTGATGTTTTCAATTCCCTGGTCCCAACAATACATAATATGGAAATATTTTTGGTCAAAGGACATACTAATATGAATTCAACGATTTATCAATCACTGTAGTCCCTCTACGCCTACGTCAGGGACTAATAAATACATCTTAAATCTTAATTTTATGCAATGGTACTATAAGAGATTTCAGAAAGACTTGGATCTTTATTGTGTTGCTACAAGGGTAAATATGGAAAGGTCATCCATTTCAATAGTACGGGTGGATATAGCATACAAGGAGTACTTTCTAACTTTGTTCCCTTTCAAACAAGAGGTTTGGAGGAAGGAATGAAATACTTGGGGTTCCATTTATAACCTAATGTATATTTGAAAAATTATTGGAATTAGTTATTGATAAAATTAGAAAAGAGAATCTCTATTTGGAGTTTTTGCTCATTGTCCATGAGTGGAAGGTTAGTGTTAGTGAAGGATGTCCAAGGATTTCATGGAGTCCATTCTACTCTATTGGATGGCATTAACTTGGATCCCAAAAGGGATTTTAGAGAAGACGAGAAGGATTTGTTTCATATTTCTAGGAGTAGTGAAAAAATAAGTTTTTCTTGGGTTAATTGTCAAAAGTTGGGAGTATTTAAGGCACTAGGAGGGTGTGGACTCAAAAACACATTTCTTTTCTCCAAGGATTTGGGAGGCAAACGTGTTTGGAGGCTCATTAAAGGTAACATATTATGGTTTTTAACTATGTAGCAAAAATATATACACCCAAAATCGATTGAAGAATAGATCGAAAGGCCACAAAAAAGCCTACATATTGTATTTGTGATTTGGAAAGCTATAATTTGGCTTTCCCTCTTATAGGTAATGGTTTTGTGTGGAAGATGGGACATGGGAGTAAGGAGATATTGGGGGGAGTAAGGTGAGATTGGGGGAAGATCCTTGGGTTGGGAGTGTATGGGAATGTAAGCTTCATGTTCAAATGGTTAGACACCTTGGAGAAAGAGGGTGTGTTTACCTATCCCAAATAAGAGATCCAGACTTCAACAAATTTGTGGGGTCAAGGGTGGTTGTCCACAACTAGATTGACTTTTAGAGGAGAAGATGTACATTGTTGAGAGGTTTTTATGCGAAACTGAAACCTTGGCATATCATATTGTTATAAAGAGATGAGTTAGTGTGGGCAAATAACCCATTTGGGGAGTATACTCCCAAAACTAGTTACATTGCTTTAGGTATATTACAAGGTCAAAGATAGAATATTGTGTAGTGGTGGAAACTTCTCTAGAAATTCATAACATTATCATCCTCCATTTCATGAAATTCATAAAGCTTGAATTGCCTATCTACACTACTTTACTACCTTATCTTGATGGTTTCATCCATCTTAACTTCTAGATGGTTTCACTTGTTTTTGCTAAGTATGTGAAGATTTTGATGCTAATTAATTTTAGGTTTATAGTTTTTTAACTTTTTGGTAGTATTGAGTTGTGGCGCAGAATATGTAATCAATGGTCTATTGACATGCCTTCACGATTCTAGTTTTGAAAGGGGTGAAATATATTGTTGGATCTACCATGTTATTGTAGGATTTGTACTTGTGCAAAGACCACCACAAGATCCCCAAATCTTGTGTAACTATGGAAGAAACTACCATTGTCGCCTTAGTAGGATGTTGTCGCCTTACATATATTACAATGTTCATTAATTACTAATTAAATCATTAATGTAATACTTATACTTTTAATGTAAAGTCACGTCTTTTTAGACAAAAAGACGTGACTATACTCATTTATGTGTATTTATACACGTTGTTATACATTGAATAAGACATCGAATAATAAATATTAAATATTAAATATATATTTTATATATATCCAGTTTCGTGCTTCCAAGTGGTATTAGAGCGAAATATCAATCATAAAATTGAAGTCACATGCCTAAGTATGGAAACCATAAATGCCATACTTGAAAACACGAAAAACATTATGGAGAATATGAGTGACACTCTTGAAGAAATGAAGAATTTTGTGAACAAAATAATAGAAGAACAATTAGAGAAGGTAGTCTTGGCATACATAAAAGAGAGGGGTTTCCACCAAAACCAAATCTCACTTCAAGAAGAACATTAGAAAAATCCCTCCATCACCCAAACGGACCCCAAGGTTGCCAAGCTAATTCCTTCATCCTCCTTACTGTGTAGCATTAATGGTAATACTAATGATGACAATAACAATTGCAATCATAGTGTGGATGAAGATGAGAACAACAAAGATGAAGACAATTGCAGCGTGGATGGTTATCATAACCGTGATTCATTTCAACACCTTGGTTTTGATAAGAAATATTATGAAATCCCCGTTGGAAAAGATTCGGGTTACAACAAAAGCGGGGTTGATATTGACGATGATGGTTACGATGGAAGAAGTTTGTGGCTAGATCATTCACATCTTCGTTATAAGTCAACCAAGACATACACATATGTCATCCAGAATTCAACATGTAATGGCAATGGAGTAGTTGTCCAAGAAGGAGGAGAATCCTCAAATGTCAACGAACCTCATGTGCAAGTGCCTTTGAATGATAATAATAATGATGATGGAGTAGTTGTCCAAGAAGAAGGAGAGTCCTCAAATGATAATAATAATGACCAATGCTCCAACTACGAGGTGTGGGGTGTTTTACCTCCTGTGGCAGAAGAAAATCCAAATAGAAAAACATTGGTTTTAGATTTGGATGGAAGGTTGGTGCATTCAAGTAGGACGCCCATGCTTGTCGGCTATGATTATTCAATCACCTTTGAGCAATAACGTGTGACACATTCATATTATGTGTTGAAGAGGCTAGGGGTGGACGAATTGTTGTAGAATTTGGGCACCAAAGGGTTGTACGAAATTGTATTGTTTAGCGCAACATCCCAAGAAAATGTTATTGTTGTGGTGGACACGTTATAGGATTCATTTTCTGCCACCGCCATAGGGTTGCACGAAATAGGTATTATATCATGCCTCCCTTTTAATCATGTGTATAATGGATTACTTGTTGTTGGATCTTACAATCGAACTATTGCATTATATGCTAAAGAAAATGCAGAGCTTTTATTTGTATTACATGGCCAAGAAAGTGTTGTTACCATTCTTGATGAATTTAATCACAAAGAAGATTCTTATCAGGCCATGTTGCACCCTCTGATTCAGACATATCTATTGCTACCACTTTTACCTCAGAACACTTCAGTTACCTCACAGAAACACCTGATATGCCTTATGGAACCCTAGTTGCGATGGTTGAGACAGTCATGGAGGTTGTTTCCCTCAGCTCGTCTGTCAACAAGAATGTCGAAGTCCTTGAGAAGGTGTCGAATGTTCAGGTTGAAGTATCAAAGAAGGGCACTAAAGCTTGTACACTTGTCAATTGACCATCTCGAGCAAGAAAGACGATTGAGAGCTTCCTTATTTCCGGGGAAGATGGAGATGAGGTAAATGATGCACGCGATCATTCACCTTCATCTCTTCTAGATGATGAGATCATGAAGAGACTGTAGAAAACTAAAGTTGACAAACTCTCCATTGTGGACCACTCCAAGATGTAGTATGCTCCTTTCAAGAAAGACTTTTTCTGCGTAGTAAGAGAAATATCTCTAATGACATAAGAGGAAGTTGCACTTTATAGAAATCAATTTAAGCTTGTAGTAAACTTTGATGCACCAAACCATTATGAAGATTATGGGCACAGGGTGTGGTGCACTAGAAGAGTAGGCCGCAAGGGTGTTGTCATCACCTTCATTTATGAGGAGGAAGAAAGATATGCTCTTGATCTTGTAAAGGCATTGGAATTATCTAAACAACCTATACCCGAGGATTTGAAAAAGTTGGTTGAGGGGTTTAAGGCTAAAGTGAGTCAAGGAACTTAGCATGCTCATGGCACTAGTTATGGTGGCAGTGGCTTCAAGTTCAATGAAGAGTAAGAGGAGGCTAGGAAAGCTGCAAAGAAAGATCAAGCAAGAGAGTAACGATTCTTAGGACATTCGCTAAACTTAGAAGGCCATGTAAGTCTCACAGACTTCCACACAGGTAGAATCTTTATCGGTGTTTGCGAGCGGACCATGAATGCGATCATCCCCCTTGAAAAAATGTTGACGTCATTAGATGAGCAACACACCCCTAGATTTGAATATTCCAGTCTTAGACCCTTCCCTCGTGGAATACTTACACGTCAATCGAGAAATGTAAAGGAACATACATTCACGTCACGTTATTTAAACCACATTTACTCTAGAAGTAAAAATCCTTGTGCAACCTTCTTATTCCCCAATCAAACTAAATATTCCACGTACGCCTCTAACATATTGGTTATGTTGCCTACGTGGAAGCTATCAAATCTGTGTATGCACGTTGACAAGTCTGGGAGAAGTACAAGGGGCATGGGAAACCAAGTGGTGGAAACACAACCATTACCAAAGTCTAGGAGTAATAGTGTTAGAGAGGATTTAAATAGTGTTCATAAGACCTTTGGTGGAAAATTGAAACAACGCCATGATTTATATCTAAATGATCAAACTCTTTTGAATTTAGCTACAATTCCAGGTCAAGAAAGAGCGATATTTCTAACTTTTTCTAGGGGATTTCCTCTAAATGAGTTGGATCTCATAGACTATTTCAATTGACAATTTGAAGGAGAAGTTGTGCAAAGAGTGGTGTCACGACAAGTTGGACCGTGTGACTATTATGATGCATTAGCATTAGATCTCAAGAAGGAATTTGAAATAAGAGGACAAGAGAAGAAAAAGAGTCAAACGAATCCCTGGCAATCTGTGTCTGTCATCAACATATTATATAGATTGTATGTCAATTATGAAAGCATAACAAAGCCATCTTTTTACTCAAGATTTGAGATAGATTAGGAGTATGATCTTCTTGATGTTTTGGGGTTGGGTTGATTCGCGTTGGTGTGCTTGGCGACCAATACATCCAATGGCAAAGAAGTTGCTATCAAGAAATTGGAGAAAATTTGCAACAAAGACATAATATCATCATCTTAGTGTGTTTGTGTAAGCATGTGTTTCAATTCCACGCTCATTCAATAGCCTGGATATTTGATCATGGCTTTTGTTGGTCCACAAGTTGACTGTCCAAATTTTAAGCTTGTTGGCGATGGAGACACAGGGTCACATTGGTCATTGGTCATGGCGTCGTAACGAGAATGAGGAGTTTAGATCCAAACATTCATCCTTGCTTATGCTTCGAGGAAGAAGCTTTTCAAGGAGGGATGACTTGTAATATACCTTACGTATATCACAATGTTTGTTACATTAATGTAATAATTATACTTTTAATGTAAAGTCGCATCTTTTTAGACAATACTCATTTACGTGTATTTATACACGTTGTTGTACATTGAATAAGACATCGAATAATAAATAATAAATATATATTTTATATATATCCAATTTCATGCTTCCATCGCCACTCAAAATCATGCTAACCATCATCAATACCCTAGAAATCCACCAAGCCCTAGCTCCATCAAACCCTGGAAGATGACGTCATCATCAAACTAGGCCCAAAGTCCAAGATCTAAGTGTTGTGTCCAGGACATAGGGAGTTACATCTTGTCTTTGTCGTGTCTCTAACTGTTTGTTGTTGCAACATCCTTGATCCTGGTGGAAAATAAGTATCGGGGTACTCTGCCTATGGGCTTCCAGCCCATCTGTGTGCCATCATGACTGAATCTGCTCCTACCAAGCCCATATGCCCATCGTTCAAGCTTCCAAGGATGTAAGAGTTGATGTCTAAAGATGGTGAGTCAATGGATGACCCACTACTCTCCATCACACGTGCCAAGGTCCCACAAATAAGGCACAACGTCCTAGGTACAATCCCATGACGTCCCTAAAAAAACCATGTCAGGGCCATCCAAAACAAATCAAAGTATAAAACATGGTTAGCCAAGGTTCATAAGAAACATTATTCCTTAAAGCATGTAAAGTAAGTTGTAACTTAAGATATAAGCCATGTAAGACAATTCACCTCGGTATCCCCTTCAAGCATCACAATAGCCCAGGACCCCATGTGAGTTTCCAAGTTTAAGTATGGGAGGGCCTTCATCCTACCCTATTAGGTGTGCCACCTAGACATGAAATAAAATAGCCCAGGTAGAGGGAAAGGTCTCGAGGGAAGCAGGAAATAAAGAAACCCTTCAAGAGTAGGTGTGATAGTGATATTGTTTTAGGGCTTACTTCATGGCTTATGGTGTCATTTAATCCATTTCTATGAGTGCCTTTGTGGATGGTGTGCTTGCTCTTGAGCTACCTCATTATTAGGCACTATTTTTTTTTTCCAATCCCCCTTATTCAACCATCTCAGTAGTTCGTTTTATCATATCTGCAAGTCCCCTTTTATAAGGTTTCAAGCTATAGCATTGCTATTTTTTGGGACCAAGGTGATCACTCAAAAGGTAGAGCTCAAGTTTGGATTGGGTTTTGTTAATCCTTTGCTATCATTCCTTTCTTTCTTTAGCATCATGTTCTTATTCTTTTGTTAGCAGTTGTAATCAACCTTTGGGCCTTCAACCCCTCTTCTCATGAGAGAATGGACCATGACCCATTACTGAAGTTCAATACACTATGAGAGGCTCCAGGATGGAAAGTGTTAAGTATGGTGGGGAATGGAACGTTACCCTTGTGAGGGCCTCCTAGTAGTACCCTTTTTCCTTGGGCAGTGACAACACGGGACTAGGGCATAGAAGCTAACCACCAAGGTGAAACAAGGCAATTGAACAATTTGTTGAATCAATGATCCATTTTCCAACTTCAACCAAAGATCCTCATCCACATGCTCGACAAATTAAGCACAACAATTTGCATAAAAGAAGGACTAACATACCTCATTGTGACAATGGCTTACCATCTCCCATACTTTGGGTTGCTTGGATGTGATGAGCCTTGGTTGACATGTAGCAATAAAGGTGAATGAGGGGGACTATTAGGCTGCCAGCTGCCATACGTGGACATGTTGATCATCATCATGGTCGGGATCATGTTCTCCATCGCGAGCCACGAGATATGATCTCCTTTAGTTACCCCTAGGAAACGGGGGGGGTGGTAACATGTGGCTCCAACATGTGGACATGTGCTCACCGTAGAGCACATGCGATAATATACAATGACTAGGTGCAATTTCTTAACATGTATTCATTATATACCAATGAGAATGCAATATATAAAAGAAGATGCAAGACTATACTAGCATGAATGCATTATGCAACATATATACAAATGGAATGCATAATGCAAATGCCCTACCTACACTAATCTATGCTAGTTTCAGGAAGTCAAGTCTCTTCCCCGAGATGGGGCTTGAGAAGGGATCCAATAATGGTTAGTGGATGTCTCCTTCCTTGCAATGTGGATAAGTAGTAGGAATCATCGATTCAATCTTGTAAGGGCCAGGCCAAAATCTCCCAAACTCCTTGCATGTATCAAGTTGGCCCTTCCTTGTATCGCACTCTAAGTCGAATTCTCCTTGTTTGTAATCCCCTCCCTCGAGACCAACTATTTCTTGAATTACCTTGGTATATTGGTTAGAGGGAGGGGGTTGGGATTTCGTTGCAGAATATCTTCTTGGCTTGTTCTAATCAACAATTATTTATCACCCTTCTTCAATATTGTGAAGGAGCCAACTTCTTTGTCTTTGTACCTGTCTAGTTGTTGTTGGTAATCTTCCCTTTTAGGCCACACTATATCATCAAAATCTTCTTCTTGGGTGAAAGGGAGGTTATCTGGGCAAAAGTTCGGAGGAGACTCCTTGAGCTTATCAGGGAGTTCCTCAGTCATAGGGTCAAGGTGAATCTCTTCAACATGATCTCCTGCCATTGGTAAGTTGGGTAGGTGAAAATTGGCTTCATCATCCATGGGTATAGTAGCATAGGTCAAATCCATCTATAACGTACCACCCAACATTGCAACAAATTTTCTAGACAGAAGGATTCCCCAAATATCTGGGACATGTATGACTACAATGTCCATTAAGAAAACTATCTCGGGATATAGGTCAAGGCAAACCTTCAAATTTTCTATCACACCATGCGTGGGAATAGCCCTGGATTCAATCCCGCGGACATTTATGTAAGGCCTTGTGACTTCCAAACCTGATTGTCTCATTACTTTCAAGGACATGACATTTGCACCCGCCCCTGAGTCAAGCATACAGTTGTTCAAGTGTTTATTGTTCATTTGCAAGGAAACCAAGAAAAGTGGGTGCTCATCATAATGTGGTTTGAAATGGTTAGCTTGCAACATTATAGGAGGGTCTACAGGTTCACCTTGTACTCTAAAGAACTTCTCAAATTTGCTTCTCATTGAAGGATTATTAATGATCTTTGTTAGAGGTACATGTACGCTTATTTTTGCCAAGACGCCATTTATGTCAATATTCAAGTCTATGTCACTAGTATTTGGCAAAGTGGAACTAGGAGGAAGATTGTATGTCGGTGGTGGAGGAGGCCTTGGTCAAGAGAACCTAGGGTCACTGAGAGGGGCTTGAGGCTCACTTATTTGTCTAGTGTACACTTGTAATTCTTTCTTCCTAAGATTATCCCTTGATTTCTCATCCATTTTGTTTATGATATACATCCTAGCCCTCCTGTTTGCTTATGTTTTGCCTTCCTCAAGTTGTTCTAGTGTGATATTGAGGTGCTCTTGGGGAGATATGGAAAAGATAGAGTTTATGGTATCAAAGACATTCATGTGACCGGGTTTCCCATTATTCCTTGGGCATTCATGTTCCCAATGTGAATCCCCACAAAGTAGGCACCAAGGAGTCTCTTCTTGACTTATAACATTTGAAGGATCTAGAGTGTTGGGGACCCTTTGTTCATTTGGAGCTATAGGTTTCCATGCTTGGATCGATCTTTGAGGTTGGCCCCTGAAAGGAGGCTTGGTGGCTTGTTGTTGTGACCTCTCTAAATTATTGATCTTATTCATCATCATGGTTTGATTTTTGGTGAGGTCTTGTATTGCTTCTTCAATCCTTTGTGCCCATGGAGCACTAATATCTTGAGTGGGCTCAACATTGTGTAATGTTATTGGTTTCCTTTTAGCCTTGGCTCTTGGGGCACAAAAAGGTTCTACCTTGCAGGATCAAATATTAGCCTCAATTTTCGCAGCAATCTCTTGGGCCTCTTCAAGAGTCTTTGGATCCTTGTCCCTAAGCACATATCCAAAATGTCATGGGAAGGCCTTCATGTAGAGGAAAAGAAGATGACTTTTCCGAGGTGAAGTTTGCGAGGTATTTGTTGGAGCAACTTTTCAACCTTGACGTCAAACTCTTTGACAATTTCATTCTCTATCTTCTTTATTTTAGTAAGTCACATCGACAACAAGTTAGGATCCTCCTTAGCACCCGATATTTTAAGAAAGGTCTCTTCAAATTGGTCCCATGTCTTAATGCTTTTGCTAGAGAGACTACTATACCACCTCCTAACATCATCAATGAAAGTGGATGAGAAGAGTTTCATCACCACATCTTCAACATCATCACTCACAGGGTTAAGTTGGAAAAAGGCCCAAAAGCTATCCAAATGCTCTTTGTCAACATCGTTACCAGAAAACTTGGGCAATCACTTTTCAAGCTTAGGAGGCATATGTTGAAGGTATCCTGGGATAACAAACATGTATAAAGGTTTGAATATATTGGATACCCATTGCTTTTGAGCCAATGTAGACAAAGAAAGGTTTCCCCCGAACAAGGATTTTACTACAGGTGAGTTCTAAGGAAGCTTTCTCTTGTAGGTCTTAGGAGGGTTAGTGTACCTCCTTGAACTTTGTGGAGTCACTAGATGGTCCCTCTGGGATAATCAAAGGAAGGTGAGGGAACTACCCTCAATGGAGTAACAAGGTAAACTTGTAAGATAAGGGCTTCAGAAGAAGTTTACCAAAGATTTCTTGTGAGGAGAATGACTCAATCCTCTCCGATAACGACGTCAAAATGTTATCGTAGGATTTGTACTTATGAAAATCCCACCACAAGATTCCCAAATCTTGTGTAACTAGGGAAGAAACTACCACTGTCACCATAGTAGGATCTTCCCTCGTTTTAGTGATGGAAGAGGTCCACCACAAGGGAGGCTTCCCCGGTGACCTCAAGGGATCAAATAACAAGTTTAGTAGCCAAGCATATCACCCCGTATCTTGATCACCAAATGGTTGGTCTAGGTCAAAGAAGAAAAGAGGTTGTGATGTACTTTGTTGCACCTTCCCTTAATAGGAACACTTTGTAGCATATATATAACAACTTCCTAGCCAAATGATGCAACAATGACCTCTTTAAGACACTAGACAAGTTAGTTAGATATGGTTGTTGCAAATTGCAGCGGTAAACTAGTCTTATAACAACAATAAGTACTTTGTAACAACAAGAAGATAAAACGCTCATAAATGCCATAATTGACCATGAAAATCAAGCACATAACCGATAGAATATTATCCAATTATTAGAGGAAATTTCTAAGTGAGTTAAGCCACCTTTATATGAGTGTATGAAACAAATTAATGTAGCTTTATATGGTTGTAGCAAACTTTTATAACAACAACAATTAATATAGTGAGTTTGCTAAGGTTGGAGTTAGTGTAGTGATCTAGGTGGATATTGGTGGCCACCCACCTATTCCAACTGGCTCCTCTTGACAGTTATTAGTTCAACACATTCTTATGTAATTCTTTGTAATTGTGGGTTTTACACTTTCGGGGTTGTCTGAAGCCCTACACAACTTTCAGGTGGAGATTGGTGGCCGCCCACCCAATCCAACTGGCTTATTTTGGAAGTTTTCATGTCAGTACATCTTTCTGTACTTCTAGGGTCGTTTTGGGGCCCTAGACAATGTTT
>JZKD02S0357226.1:146480-179679 GCA_000966675.3 Picea glauca | reverse complement strand
CACAACCGCAACCCCAATTTTTAGCAGTTTGGCCCATTTTCTATGGCAGAAAGTTTCAAGAATTGATTGTAACTGTTGTTATCTTTTAGATTAGGGAGGATTTCGACCTCAATACATATATGAGGCATATTTGTAACATTGGAAAGAGGGGGGGAACAACCCGAGGGCCTTTTGGAGGTTGGGTTTGTATTGTATTCCTTTTCAACAAATATAGAACATAATGCCAAGAGATTCTACACCTTGTCACTGTCTAATTCTGTCTTCTTCCTGTGTTATTGTTTCTAAAGTTTTCATTACTTCTCTTTCTTCTTTCCATTCATTAATTTAGCTTTTAATGGTTACAATTCAGTGACACTTCTGCTATAGCTAATTTAAAGCATTCCTTAAAGTGCAGTTTTTCCTCTGTTTTGCTGTGAGTAGAACAAGACCTGCATCTTAATTGTTTTGCCTTATTTACAAGTTTTATTTGTTCATAGATTTTCCTCTGTCTTGCTATGAGTGAGACAAGACCTGTGTTCAGATATTTGAAGTTTGATGTTATTTATTCTATTGAAAGGAAGACCAGATTTATCAAAATTAGATACCTGGATTTTTCTTTCAGTTTTGTTCATCCCCTATATTCTATCCATCCTCATGATTTTGAAATGAATTTAGGCAAACGAGGTCAAGCCTCTTCACTTCTGATCTATAAGCGATTGAAAGGCCTGTTTCAGACGTGGTTCTAGAAGCCTCATGTGACTGGTCAATCAACACAATTTATTTCTTTTAAAATGTGCTAAGGCTTGGCTCTATTACAGCCTAGAGTCAACTCTTGCGACAACAATATGAATCATCGAGTGCGCAGTGAAGTAGTCCGCACGCACAAAGTGACAAAAACTGCATGTAATATTGGATTGATTGCGTGCATAGTAGTACTTTGTGTGCAGAGCGTTGCACACACAACAATATATATATATATATATATATATCTGTGTGTGTGTACTGAAGGGCTAACACGCGTTGAGGATTTGTGACATTTATTCCGCTACTATAATTGTATTAAAAGAAGTGTATTCGTAGAGTGAGACTGAACATGAGTTTGGGCACAATATCTTAAGGTTGTGTGGAGTTAATCAGGTCTACTTATAATAGGGAATGTCATAAGTAGTATCTGCACACTAGGAATTTTGAAGTGGCATTGCCTAGTAGTGAGCTTGGGATGCTACAAGGAATATCCTAGAGGACGATGTTGAGATAGTGCGACGTATCCTAGCTTGGGAGACTGGGGACGTTACATTCTGGTATCAGAGCAATTAGTTCAACGCTGGACTTGTGTGTGCCAAAGATAAACATGAAATAGACATATGCGTTAAGTATTGGTGTTGCGCAGTACAAAGTTTATTTTGCACAGAAAACCATTGGTGCACGGTATAGAGTTATGATGCGCACAAAAACAACAATGCACGAGTGTGCACACTAGAGTTTGGATGTTAAAAATCATCCAAGGGAAAATGAAAAGAAGGGATTCTGACAAATTTTGCATAGCTTTCATAAAATTGTCGCATTAATTAGTCTAACAAATCTTGTTGACTGCACTTTTTGTAGAATTAACAACTATTAGTTTAGTACAGGATCAACAGAGAGATTAAAAGCATGGTAGGTGCACAGAGAACCTATAGTCAGGATGAAGAAATGGAAAGGTTGTATGATGTTATGGGTGTTGAAGGTGCATAATCCAATGGACATAGGGAAGGCTTATAAGAGAGCATGAACCTGGTAGAGACCATACAAAATTTGCAAAAGGACGTCCAAAGTTATAAAGCCGATAATGACATACTTATGAAAGCCAATGAGGAACAAGAAGGTTTCAACATCAACTTGCTACAAATCTTGGACATAATTAAGAAAAATATGGATAAGGAGATCGAGACAAGTATATCAGGAAAACACGGATCTCATGATGAGGGAAGAAAAACAAAAAATGTTGACAAGCATCTCCATCACTCTCCAAGATATTTAGTTGAGAGAGTGCGCAATAGTTTTAGTTAGTCTCCTGTTAGAAAGCATAAGAGAAGGATTGGGGTCGAAAAGCTACAGGGGGAAATGAATAATATCAAGCCTCCTACTTTTGATGGTAAGTATAAGAAGGATGAGGATGCAAAAAATTGGTTGATGGACATGAGGAAATACTTCCCGCTACATAATTAATCCTCGCAGGCAGAAGGGAGAATTTCCATTTTTCAGCTCAAGGGGAAAGCATCAATGTGGTGGGATCAGTATGTGAAAGTGCAACACATTGATGAGAATAAGGTTACTTGGAGGGAATTCAAGCGATATTTTGAAAAAAAATATTTAACCAAGAGCTACTATGATAGGAAAATGAAGGAGTTCTTTGAACTTTAGCTTGGGAGCATGACCATAGACGAGTACGAAAGGAGATTTTTAGAGTTGCTAAAATATGTTCCTTTTATCAAGGATGAACAAGTAAGGATTTGAAGGTACCTGAGTGGGTTGCCATCATTTATTGGTGATAAGATACAATATTATGATCCCAAGACATTAAAAGAAACTATAAGGAGAGATAAATGTCTATGTGATCAACAAAGGGGAAGACCAAATTTCCAAAAGGATTGGGAAGATAAGATGAAAAGTAAGGTGGAACAAAGGAAGAAGGGGACCAAGCTACCATTTTTCAGAAATACCGCGCAAGGACATCCAATTTCCAAGGAGCCCAGAACGACTGAGGCAATGGAAACCAGGCCAAGGCAACAACCAATGAAGTGTTGGGGTTGCGACGGAAATCATATGTTTAGAGATTGCCCTCAAAGAGGTGAAAACGTGAGGACTGCACACAGTGTACAATAGACTACGATAGTTGAAGACATGGGTATAAGTGTACCTAGAATTTACGCAACCCTGGACAACAAGCAAGCTGAGTTTCAGTCGCACATGATCGAGGTGGAAGGTAAGATTAATGATCAACCCATTGATATTTTAATTGACTCAGGAGCTAGTAATAGTTATCTAGATCCTAAAATGGTGGAAAGATTCAAATTGTCGATAAGCAAACTCTGAAAACCTTGGTTGATGAAGTTAACTACAGAGGAAAAGAGGAAAAATTAATGAGATGGTCAAGGCATGTCCAATGGAAATGAATGGATTGCGCACAAAAGTTGATTTGAATACTATATTTTTCAGCTCATACGATTGCCTCATTGGTATGGATTGGTTGGATGAGCACCATGTTGTTCTAGACTATTATAATAAGACATTTACTTACCTGGCTGAGCAAGGAAATTTGAGAACAATTCAAGGAATTCTAAGAGTTGTGACTATCAGAGAAATTTCAGCTTTGCAATTGAAGAAAAGCTACAGGAAGGGGTGTCAATTATTTGCAATGCACAAGGAGGAGGCACCGAAGGATAAAGTGCCAATTGTTGACGACTATGTGGTACTAAAGGAATTCGAGGATGTATTTAAAGAAATATCGGGGTTTCCACCAAAAAGAGATATTGATTTCTCTATAAATCTGATGTCGAGAGTAGCTCCTGTATCCAAGACTCGTAATAGGATGAGTATGCCATAATTGAAGGTGTTACAGATGCAACTTGAAGAGATTATGAAGAAGGGGTATATATGCCCAAGTATGTCGCCTTGGGGTGTGCTAGTTTTATTTGTGAAAAAAAAGGATGGTATGTTGAGACTCTACATTAACTTTGAGCATTTGAATAAGGTAACATTGAAGAACAAGTATCCTTTGCCAATGATAGATGACCTGTTTGATCAACCAAGGGGCACAAGGATTATTTTCAATATTGATCTCAGATCTGGATATCATCAAGCAAGAATAAAAGAGGAAGACATTAGCAAGACTGCCTTCAAAACAAGGTATGGTCATTACACGTCTAGAATGGTGCCATTTGGGTTGTGAAATGCACCAGTTGTCTTCATGTGTTTGATGAATGGAGTTTTTTGAAGTTATTTAGGTAAGTTTGTCATTGTATTTTTAGATGACATACTTATTTACTCAAAGTCAGAAGAAGATCATGAGAAACACTTGAGGATGGTACTGTAGGTATTGAGGGAGCATCAACTTTATGCAAAGTTGAGCAAGTGTTGATTTTACCAGAGGCAGATTCCTTACTTGGGTCATATCATTTCAAAGGAAGGAATAGTTGTGGACCCATCGAAGATAAAATCCATTGAGGAATGGCCAACACCAAGAAATATCGCAGAAGTGAGATCCTTTATGGGAATGGCAGGTTATTATAGAAGGTTCATTTAAGGATTCTCAAAATTTGCGTATCCAATCACATCCTTGCAGAAGAAATGTGCACAATTTGAGTGGACTCCAAATTGTGCAAGGAGTTTTTGTAGATTTTAACCTTGTACAAATATTTACTGCAAATAAATTTTCAGTAAAAGAACATAAAAGATACAATGGAAAATACACACATTACACAGAGATTTTTCCCTAGAAAACCAAATCGGGGAAACCATCATATTCTACATTCATTCACATTCACATTGTTTACAATACAATATACATATAGGAACCAACGACATCCAAAACCCTAACCCAGTGACCTGGATTAGTCAACAAACCTAATTCCTTAACCGAAAATAGAAAACCATCGGCAAAAAACCATGTGTGGAAAAACCGCCCAACAATGGATACAAAAATCGAGGTAAAAGAGGTGATACATTTCTCGAGGCAAAAAAAATTCAGCACTTGAAGAATATAACACATACCCAAGAATTTTTAGCACTTGAAAAGTTTGTTGACAAGTACGCCAAATTTGAGAATTGCTAATCTCAATGCAGATTTTGTTGTGTGCACATGTGGTGTGCTACGAGTCAAGGAACTTAAAAGAACATGAAAGTCTCTATGCCACTCATGAATTGTAATTGGAATCCATAGTGCATGCCTGAAGATGTGGCATAATTGTCTCATGGGTAAAATATTTGAGTTGAGAACAGACCATCATGGTTTGAAATATTTATTTGGACAACCAAGTTTGAATGCCAGACAAAGTAGATGGTTAGAGTTCCTAAGTGAGTATGACTTTGACATAAAGCATATCAGAGGAAAAGAGAACAAGGTGGTTGACGCACTCAACAGGAGGGTGCATGAGATGCATGCTACAACTATTAGCATGTACCAAACAGATTTGTGCGACATAATTTTAGAAGTTTCCAAATCAAATATGTGTTATGTGAACATAAAGGCGAACTTACAACAAGGTATGTCGCAACAGAAATTTAAAGGTTAGGAGTTGAGAGAGGATGGGATCCTCGTGTATAGATGCATAATCAATGTTCCAAATGATCAAGAGTTGAAAAGCATGATATTGTCATAGATGCATAAGGTTCCTTACGCTGGACATCTAGGTTACCATAAGACAATTGTTGTAGTCAAGGAGCAATATTATTGGCCAGGTATGAAAAAGGAAGTTGTTGATTTTATTGCTAGATGTCTCGAATTTTAGAAGGTCAAGGCTGAGCACATACATCTAGCTAGTTTGCTACAACTTTTTCCCATTCCTGAGTGGAAGTGGGAAGTTATAACGATAGATTTTATAACTAAGTTGCCCAGATCAACCAAGCAACACAATTATATTATGGTGGTGGTGGACAAGCTTACTAAAGCTGCCCATTTTGTTCCAGTAAAATCAACGCACAAGGCTGTCGACATTGCTGCAATATACATGCGAGAAATTTCTAATTTGCACGGTGTGCCTAAGACAATTTTGTCTGACAGAGATCCCAAGTTCACTTCAAATTTTTGGAAGGGATTATTCAAAGGAATTGGGACAAGTCTGAACTTTTGCACAACATATAACCCCGAGACAGATGGACAAACAAATAGGGTAAATCAGGTTATAGATGATATGCTAAGGATGTATGTGATGGATAAGCCATCAGAATGGGAAGACTACTTGCATTTGGTAGAGTTTTCTTACAACAATGGTTATCAAGCATCTTTGAAGATGATTCCATTTGAAGCACTGTATGGTAGAAGGTGCAACACACCTGTGAGTTGGAATAACCCAACAGAGCGTGTAGCAGTTGGGCCAGATCTACTCTGGGAAATGGAAGAGAAGATGGTAAAAATAAATCAAAATTTAAAAGCTGCCCAAGACAGACATAAAAGATACACAGATAAATGTCGAACTTTTAGAGAATTTAAACTGGGTGACCATGTGTTCCTAAAAGTGAAAGTAAGACGAAGTTCCCTGAAGTTGGGGAATTGCTCTAAGCTAGCAACACGATATTACGAGCCCTTCAAAGTCCTAGAGAGGATTGGTCCTGTCACACATATGATGGCTCTACCTGCATCCTTTAGTATTCATAATGTATTCCATGTTTCTTTACTTAAAAAGTATGTACATGATGCTAATCATGTCATTTATTGGAATGTGATTCAAGTGGAGCGAGAGGGCGACTTCTGATTTCAACTAGTGTGCATATTGGATTGAAAGGTCAAGACACTCTGGAATCGCACAGTAGGACTGGTAAAGGTCCAGTGGAAATGCTACGGTCCTGAGGATGCAACCTAGGAACATGAGGATGTTATGCGGCCAGAGTATCCGCATCTCTTCGAAGAGTTTTGAAAGTTTTGGGTATACATGTGGATGCAATGCACTGAGGACAATGCATAAATAAGGGGAAGGGGAATGTAATACCCCTAGGCCGAACCCTAAATGTAAAAGTAAGTATAAATGTATATATTTGTATAAGTTGGTGAGTTGTTGGTATCAAGTCTTGGATTCAATTTTGTACTCACATTCCATAGTTTGGTGATTGCACGAGGATTGTGCATCCAAGAAAGAATGCACACATTTTATAGTGTAGCACACACTTGTGTAAGTGTGTGAGGATGGTGCACCAAAAGAAGAGTGCACACATCCCGGAGTCTTGTGCACATTAGATTAAGTGTACAAAAGACTAAAGAGCTTGTGTTTTAAGGCTGGTGAGATTGGATGCAAAAGACTAGTGCGCCTGTATTGTAAATGTAATCACCATCAAGATTGTTAATATAATCACATCGTTGCGCCCAGACTCAACTCAAACAAAAAAGAGACCGGGGCTAAACTCCATGAAAAAGGAAAAAGGGGAAGCTTAAGTCAAGAGAATATTTTATTAATATTTCCAGAAGTTTAATTTATGAATATGTATTTATCATAAGTCCTCGAAAAAAGGAAAAAGGGGAAGCTTAAGTCAAGAGAATATTTTATTAATATTTCCAGAAGTTTAATTTATGAATATGTATTTATCATAAGTCCCCGAGGGTAGGGAATGAGTCACCAAGTGGCTACGACTACTTTTGAAGGTGACAAGTGTTGAGTTGAAGGCATGCAATATATATGGTTGGCCTTAGTGTAATTGGGGAATAATAATTCATTCATTCCCGGGAGGATCACTCATTTGAGGATCGTTCAGACTGATTTCCTCTGCGAAGGAATACATATTTTGATATAACTTATTGTCATTGCTTAACCCTGTGCTTGGGAAATCTTGTTTATGGTCAAAGAGGTGGGTTTTCAGGACCGTGAGCACTTTCTCCAAGTGAGAGTTTGCTAGGAATTGTTCCTTGGTGCGTTGGGTATTAGATATAGGGCTCTGAGACTTCTTGTTCGGCATGTTGCTAAAGCCCCAGAAGGGAAGTGGGGCAACCGAAGGACTGTTGAGTAGAGTAGGGGCACACTTCCTGGGGTGGGACATGCATGTGGGGAATGAGGGACTATAGGCTAGTTGCAACAGTTGACACCCTGGACCAAGTATTTTGTTGAATATCATACCATAGCTCGACAATAGGAACCCTTTTTCCTATGGAGTTTAAGCCTAGCTTGGGGGGTGACCTATTGCTGAAATATTATGAGCGACAAATTCTATGGCTGGGAGGAACGTCTCAGTCATGCATGCAGTTGGTGACTTTTCATAAGAGATAAGTGTCCTTCACAGACTTGTTTAATTGCTATGTGCTCTAATGTTATATTTTAAATGGGTTTATCTTTTGTATGAATTTGCATCTGCATATTGTGGTTAACAATATATATATATATATATATATATATATATATTGTTGCTCATGAGAAGTATGACCATTCCTAAGAATTCATGTAAGTTAAACTATGTGTTATGATTAGAAGATACCAAGGCATGGTATGAATTGTTGAGTACACAGTGAGATAGTTCGCGTGCACAAAATGATAGAATTTGTGTGCAACATTGGATTGATTGTGCACGTAGTAGTACTTTTTGCGCAAAGCGTTTCATACACAACAATATATATATATAATGAAGAGCTATAGCAAGATGAAGATTTGTGACATTTATTCTATTGTTATAATTGTACTAAAAGAAGTGTATTCGTAGAGTGAGACTCAACATGGGTTTGGGCACAATACCTTAAGGTTTTGTGCAGTTAATCGAGTCTACTTATAACAAGGAACGTCATAAGTAGTATCTGTGCACTAGGAATTTTGAAGTAGCATTTCCCAGTAGTGAGTTTGGGTTGCTACAAGGAATATCCTAGAGGCTGATGTTGAGATTGTGTGAAGTAGCATAGTCTGGGAGATTGGGGACGTTACAAAACGAATAGTTGTTGCAAAGGTATTGAGGAGGAGAATATTAGTTGTTGCAAAGGTATTGAGGAGGAGAATATATATATCCACCCATAATTTTGAATTGGGTGCTAAAATTTCTCATAAATTGCAGCATGTGAATGTTGTAACTTTTCACACATAACTCAAAATGAGGCATGAGTACAATTGTTGGACAGCTATTTCGGAGAAGAATGTGTTTAATGAATCATATTTTTGACTTGGTGCATTGTGTTATTCATAAATTGATGCGAAGAATAACCTGTAATCCAATTCATCAATATTTTTCAATATGCTTAATTATAACAGTAATTATTGCATGCATATTCTTGAAGAATTAGAGATATAAGAAAGTAGAATTTAGTTCATATATGAGAACTAGATATATGGAGGATGTTCAAGGGTCTTATAGCCATAGAGAAGAGATTAGAGGTATGCATGTCAGCATGGAAAATGTTGAGAAAATTCTAATGGAAGAAGAGATGGGTAGGAGCATGTAACTATGAGAAACCTGCAAAGAAACGTACAGAGCTATAGGGCCCATAATGAAAAGATCATGAAATATTAGGAGGAAATACTACAAACCTGATTATGCTGCGGAAACAAATCAACAAAGATTTGGGCACAAAGCAAGAAGCTAGTGCAAGGCAAGTGGAAGTATCTAGATCTCGTGATAGGAAAGATGATCATGGAGGATCTAAACGATCAAGTAGTACTACTAGACATCATCATCATCATTCCACAGGGCACTGGACCAGAAGAGCATATACACATTCAAGGTAGGAAAACAACCCAAGTATGTCTCCTGTCAAACATTAGAGGAGGAGACATGGGTTAGATAACTTGCAAGGGGAGCTTATGAAAATCAAGCCACAATCATTTGATGGAGAAAACAAGAAAGGAGAAGATGCAAAAGCATGGTTGCTGGGAATGAGGAAGTATTTCCAGTTGCATGACTACTCATTAAATGTAGAAGCCCTAATTGCAACCTACCAACTTGAAGGAAAGGCATCTACGTGGTGGCATCAACTAAATCATGTTAAACACTTGGACAAGAAAATAATTTCTTAGAAGCAGTTCAAGAAATATTTTCAGCAGTAGTAATTGTCAGAGCAATATTATGACAAGAAGATGCAAGAGTTCTTTGAACCCAAACATAGGAACATGACCATGGATGAATATGAAAAGGAAACTCTTGGAACTTATTAGGTACGTGAGTTTCATTAAAGATGAGAAGGTCAAAATTTAGAGGTTCCTGAGTGGACTACCATCCTTCTACAAGGATAAAATTCAATTTGATGAGCCCAATAATCTAGAAGAAGCTATAAAAAAGGCCAAGTATTTGTATGAGCATAACAAAGGATGGCCAACTTTCCAAAAGGCCTGGGATGATAAGAAGAATGCAAAGATGGATCAAAGGAAGAAATGATTCAATCCACCTTTCATCACGAATAGTCCACAAGCACATCAACAAGGGAACCCATCTCAAGGTGACCGGAAAATCACACATTCCTTAGGAAGGAGGCCAAGAAAACAACCCATAAAGTGTTAGGGATGTGAAGGAGATCATGCGTATAAAGATTTTCTTCATCGAGGAGATAAAATGAAGACTATGCATGACATCAATCAAGAGGAGATAGTAGAGGACGTGGACAAAAGCATGCCAAGGATCTATGTAGCCTTGGACAATAGAAAGCAGAGTATTAATCTCACATGATTGAAGTGGAAGGTGAGATTGATAATCAGGCCATAACTATTTTGATTGATTTTGGAGTTAGTCATAGATATATAAATCCAAAGCTAGTTGAAATATTTAAATTGAAGAAATGCAAGCATGAAAAATCTTGGTTTGTTCAACTAGCTACAGGAACCTAGAGAAGAATAATTGAGCTTGTTAAAGAAATCCCTATAAACATGAATGGAATTAACACTAAGGCATATTTGAACATCATATCGCTTGGGTCTTATGACTGTTTGATCTGTATGGATTGGCTAGAAAAGCATCATGCTATGTTAGATTGTTATAACAAGGCTTTCACATATCTTGATGATGAAGTGAATGCAAGGACAATGTAAGGTATTCCAAGGCCTATATCTGTCCGAGAGATTTAAATATTGCAGCTGAAAACATGTTTTAGAAAAGGGTGCCAGATATATGCAGCCCATATGGAAGATCAAATGAGGATAAGGAGCCAAGTCTCAAAGATTATTCAGTCTTGAAAGAATATGAAGATGTGTTTCGAGAGTTGTTAGCATTGCCATCAAAGAGGGATATAAATTTTTCTATTGAATAAATGTCGGGAGCTGCCCTAATGTCCAAAAATCCCTATAGAATGAGCACACCAAAGCTACAAGAATTGTAAATGCAGCTAGAAGAATAATTGTAACAACAAAGCAACATTATGTGCAAGTCACGAAAATCTTACAACAAAATAATCTACAACAAAAATATAAGGATTAGAAACTAGAAGAGGATGAAATCTTCTTATTTTGAAACATAGTTTATGTTCCCAATTCTCAAGAATTGAGAAATTTGGTTTTGAAGGAGATGCACAATGTGCCATACGTTGGACATCCAGGATACCATAAGACTATTACAACTGTAAGAGGCCAATATTTTTGGCCTAGAATGAAGAGAGACATCACTAATTATTTGGCTAGATGCATGAGGTTTCAAAAGGTAAAGGTTGAGCACATACATCCAACATGATTGTTGCAGCCATTGCCTATTCCAGAATGGAAATATGAAGTTGTTACTATCGATTTTATTACCAAATTGCCTAGGATGGAAAGGAAACATGATTCCATCATGGTAGTGGTGGATAAGCACATTTCATTAATGTAAAGTAACTCACAAGGCAACCAATATTGCATAAATTTATATAAAATAAATTGCTAGGCTACATGGTGTGCCTAAGGAAATAGTGTCAGACTGGGATCCCAAGTTCACTTCCAATTTCTGGAAAAGGGTTATTTAAGGGATTTGGGACCAATTTGAATTTTGGTACAACATATCACCTAGAGTCAGATGGGTAGACTAAAAGGATTAATTGGATAATTGAAGATATGTTGAAAATGTATGTAATGAAAAAACCTTCTAAGTGGGAGAACTATATCCATTTAGTTGAGTTTGCTTACAATATTGGGTATCAAGAATCATTGAAGATGAGCCCGTTTGAAGCATTGTATGGCAAAAAATGCAACACACTAGTAAATTGGGATAACCCAATAGATAGAGCCGTGATTGGGTCAGAATTGTTCAGGGAAATGTAAGAACATATGGTAAAGATCAGACAAAATTTGAAAGTTGCACAAGATCAACAAAAGAGCTAAGCCGATAAAAGAAGAACACATAGGGAATTTAAAGTGGGAGAGCATGTGTTTTTAAAGTTAAAGCCAATAAAATCTCACTAAAATTAGGAAGTTGCCCAAAATTGGCAGTGAGATATTGTGGGCCTTTTGAGATCTTAGAAAATATAGGACCAATTGCATACATGCTAGCATTACCTACATCCACGAGAATTCATAACATGTTCTCTGTGTCTTTATTATAAAAGTATGTACCTGATACTAATCATGTGATTGATTGGAATGTGATCTAGGTGGAACATGAAGGGGATTTTCGGGTGGAACTAGTGTGCATCTTGGACCAGAAAGTCAAAGTGCATAGGAACAAAGCCATCATCTTGGTAAAAGTTCAATAGACTTGCTATGGTCCTGAAGATGCTACACGAGAGCACGAGGAAGTCACGTGGGAAGCATACCCATGATTTTTTTGCAAATTTTGAAGAAAATTGAATGTACATTTGTACATAAGCAAATGAAGACTCCATTGGCAGCTAGAGTTCTTGGAGCCACAACTCTAATATTTTATGTCCAACCAATGTGTCGGTTGAGAGAAAAAGAGAGTTGTTGGTTGGAATTATTACAAGAGTCATAAAGTTGCAGAGTTATAAAGTATTATGATATATTGTTTTTATATATGTCAATGTGTAAATTGTATGGTTATGTGCATTGAGGACAGTGCAGTTTGTAGGGGGAGGGGAATGTAACATCCTTGTTTTCAAACCCCAAACTAGTGATGTATATGTAAATGTAATGTGTGGCCAAGAGCCAAAGCAATGTAATATGTAAATGATGTAAATTGAATATAATGAATACAATGTCTTTCCAACTGTAGATGGACACATACATAGATTTGTGGGCTAAGTTTCCATAAGAGGGGGAAGGGGTCCAAGGGGGGAGAGTTTACCCATGTTAATTAAACCCAAAATCATTTCTTTGTAAGTTATCCTTACTGTGAGCCTTCCATTATATGTTGAGTGTTCTTGATCCAAGAAGATCTAAGGAATGCTCACAGAGGTCCAAGAGGATCTTGAACGCTGACAGAGGTACTAGGGGGTCCAAAAAAGCTCAAAATTCGACCATCTCAAATGATCGAGAAAATGACATTATTGCATAGAGCTTGTCGTTATCTTTCCAACATTGCAAACAATGCGTCAAACATAACTCCATAACTCATATGTAAAAGATATAAGTGGTCAAAGTTCCATTCAAACCTAACAAAAAGTCAAAAGTCAAAGTACTTGGGAAAATAAAAAGGTGACAGGTGACAACACTTCAAGGGTGACATGTGGCACCCAATTTCCAGTGACTGGGTAGCTGATCGTACCTCCAGGTGGTCCAACCACAATTTGACAAGTGATAGACAATTGGTTCAATTATATTATGACATGTGGCATTGGAGAGCCAATGAGAGGTTGCCATGTGGCAACCTTCCATTGGTCAATATGGGTCAATGTGTATTAAAAGTTATGGAGTCGATGGGGGTTGAACCCATGACCTCCCTAACCTCCATAAGTCTTAACAAAGCCCACTCTACCAACATGTTACACAATGTTACTTAGTATATAAGTGGCATATTATACATTTAAAGTTATATTAAGTTTCATATGGGTGGCCAAAGGACTGAGGGCCCAAGCCCTTGACCCTTGTCCTTTATACATGCCATATAACCAAACCTTGTTCGCGCAAGGGTTAACCACTATATCCGCGAAGGTTGGTTATATATTGTACACATAGTTATATGTTATGCCAAAAGTTTGGAGGTTTTCAACTATACATATCATATGGTTTTAACCATATGATAAACAATAAAACAACATGCTAAAAAATGTGGCGGTCGGTGGGGCTTGAACCCCCAACTTTCCATTTATATATATAACAACTTAACCATTACACCAACGACTCCTATTGTTATGGGATTCCCCCATAGATTAGATTAATGTTGGTGACATGAATTTCGGGATTTAGTTAGGGGTGTGACCTATTTAATGGGCACACAACCCAATGTTGTACACACATTCCATGGCACCACACACACATTTTTTTATGCAAAATTTGGTCTCGTAATGTGTGGCGAGAGTACGAAGAGTACGAGCCTACACCGTAAAGCATGCTAGGGTCACCTTGACAAAATTTTGAGTATTTTATATCAATTTTGCATGATTTTCCACCAGGAACTCAACCATTTACTCCATTTCTGAACTTGAGAAGCAGATTTTCAGAGTGTCTTCAATATTGTTTTTGTAGGCCTGTATGGTAATGTAATTTGGAAATTTGAGATGATGAAGAACTATCATGCTATTTAAAGGGACTTTGAAGATGCAATGATGTATGTTATTTACATATGTAATTTGAGTTGTTTTATTTTCTATTGTGTCATCTCATTTACATTTCAAGTTATTTATTAGTATTAATGAAGTTTATGGACACGTAACATATTCTCATGATATTTTGCAAATAGTCAAGCGATCTTCAATTTCCCGAATCTAGTCGGATGTGTATGTGTATTGACATCTAAGGATTGTTTGGGCTGAATTAGTATCAAATTTTGTCGATATTTAAGGATAAAGTTGGTATCATAACTAGTTAAGTATTTTCAGATCATGTGGTATCAAAGTTAGTTTTAACGTTTATTTGCAAGTGAATGCTTACTCCAAACTCAATCTTGTTAAAGGATCATTTAAAGAGTACATTCCTAAGATTGGTTCGAGGTGTGCATTTCGTAAGCAAGAAATGGCTTCAACAAAAGACAAGGATTGTTCTAATCCAAATCCTTTCGGTATTGAAGATGCATTATTTTCTATGTTCATGACAATGAAGGCCAAGGTGGAAGAAATGTATGAGGATAGAAAGAAGGCCAAGAGAATTGGTGGTAAAGCCAAAATGAATCATCATAACTTCGAGAAGCAGTCGAAGGGTAAAGAAAGGAAGAAGTATACATGTTCTCATTGTGAGAAGAAAGGGCATGATGAGAATCACTGTTGGAAGTTGCATCCATAATTGAAGCCAAAGTGGGCTCAACCTAGAAAGGATAAAAAGAAGACCACGACCATAGTTCATGATCTTGGATCCGATTCTGTGGATGAAACTAAGGTTACAACTATGGGCATCAAAGGTAAATCTTCTGTTGCAAGTTTCAGTTTGCGTACTTCTTCTACAAAGTCTAAAGTAATCCTTGATGGAAGGCAAAGAAAAGACTCGTTTCATTTATGAGTTATCTCAAAGCACATTAAGATTGATACACTTGTAGATAGTGCATCACAAGTGAATCTTATTTCAGAGCAAGTTGTTCAGAATTTGGGATTGGAAACTAGGCCTCAACCAAGACTGTATCCTTTGGGTTGGATTTGTGATAATGCTCAGGTACATGTAACTAAACAATGCAAGTTACGGTTCGCGATCACATCCAGTTTCATTGATGAGGTAGAGTTAGACATTGTTCCACTTGAAATTTGCGACATGGTTTTGGGAAGTCCATACTTGTATGACAGGAAGGCCATTTTCTATAGGGTAGATAACATGTATTATCTTTTTAAGGATGGGAATGAGTTCATTGTGAGAGCTCATCGAATGAAGATGAATTTGACAGTTGTCACTAGAGGGAACATGCTAGCTAATGCTAGTATCTAGGTTCTAGATCTACACCCTACGATTGAAAGAAGAACATGTCCTTTGGTTGATGTTGTTCCTGTTAAGAAGGGCATATATGTTGATGGTTCATCCTCTTTCGCATATATATATATATATATATATTTTTTTTGATGACCATTTTATTACTAATCAATGGAGTACGGTTAGCTACTACAACAATGAATGGTAAAGTTTGTGAATTTAAGGGAATGGTTAACTTAATCAACAATGTTGTTTCAATATTCATTATGGTTGTTATGAGTCATGTGCTTGTTATGCAAGCAGAAAGGATGAATGATACTGGGCAAGTGAGGTGAAACCATTCTCACTTGATTTTTGAATAATTCTCTTTTAAGAGGCATATAAAGGTGCATGTTATAAGCATCTTTTAAATTTATGTCATGTTCGTATGGATGTATACCTTGAATATAAGCAATCAAGTACATATGATAATAGTACAAGCAAAATTGTTTTTCAAGGAAGAAGCGACAATGGACAGAGTATTCATTCAAGGACTTCTACAGATACATCAAGCATAATGAAGAGTCCAAATGGGCAAGACATAGATCAACATTCGACTTGGTTTCATATTGGCCGAGATGGACTATCTTCAATAGAAGGAGATGGGAGTGGATGTTGAAATACAAGTACAAGTATTGTAGAGATTCAATGAACATGACTTTTGTTGTTAGGGAATTTATAAGACAAAACCAGATCTATATATATCATATTAGCTACAGTGCCAGAGTCCAGAGTCAGAGCTATATTCTAGAAAAGCAGACATAAGTGCATTGATCTAGTACCTAAGATCGAATACCCAATATGAAGACTTATTTTCAAAAGAATCAACAAGATGGAAAAGTGAATAAGCTTCATCACTAAGTCACTGTATATGAACATTTCAACAAGATGGAAGAGTGAGTTAGACTTATTATCACTAAGTTGTAAAGTTTATACTTTTGGAGGTCCAAAAGTTCTTCAGCGGGGAGGTGTAATCTAGGAGGATCCAAGGAATGCTCACAGAGGTCTAGGAGGATTCAAAACGCTCATAGAGATCCCAGAGGGTCCAGAAAAGCTCAATATTCAACCATCTCAAATGATCGAGAAATTGACATTATTGTGTAGAGCTCGTTGTTAGCTTTCCAACAATGCAAACAATGCGTCAAACATAACTCGTATGCAAAAGATATAAGTGGTCAAAGTTCCATTCAAACCTGACAAAAAGTCAAAAGTTAATGTACTTGGGTAAATAAAAATGTGACACGTGTCATCACTGCAAGGGTAACACATGGAACCCAATTGGCAGTGACTGGGCAGCTGATCGTACCTCTAGGTAGTCCAACCACAGGTTGACAAGTGGCAGACAATTGGTTCAATTATATTATGACATGTGGCATTGAAGAGCCAATGAAAGACGACCATGTGGCAACCTCCCATTGGCCAATATGGGTCAATGTGTATTTAAATTTATGGAGTCGACATGGGTCAAACCTGTGACCTTCATAACCTCCACAAGTCTTAACAAAGCCCACTCTACCAACATGCCACACAATGTTACTTAGTATATAAGTGACACATTATACATTTAAGGTTATATTAAGTTTCATATGGGTGGCCAAAGGGCCAAGGGCCCAAGCTCTCGACCCTTTGACCTTGGTCTTGATACATGCCATATAACCAGACTCTGTTTGCGCAATGGTTAACTACTATATTCACGGAGGTTGGTTATATATTATACATATAGTTATATGTTATGCCAAAAGTTAAGAGGTTTTCAACTATACATATCACATGGTTTTAACCATATGATAAACAATAAAACAACATGCTGAAAAATGTGGCGGTCAGTGGGGCTTGAACCCCCTACTTGCCATTTATATATATAACGACTTAACCATTACACCAACAATTCCTATTGTTATGGGATTCCCCCACGGATTAGATTAATGTTGGTGCCATGAATTTCAAGATTTAGTTAGGGGTGCGCCATATTTAATTGGCACACAACCTAATGTTGTATGCACATTCCAAGGAACTATACACATTTTTTTATGCAAAATTTGGTCTCATAATGCATGACGAGAGTACAAAGGGTACCAGGATACACTGTAAAGCATGTCAGGGGTCATCTTGACGAAATTTCAAGTATTTAATATCAATTTTACACAATTTTTCACCAAGAATTCAACGATGTACTATGTTTCTACATTTGAGCAATGGATTTTCAGAGTGTCTTCAAATTGTGTTTTTGTAGGTTTATATTGTAATGTAATTTAGAATTTTGAGATGATGAAGAACAATCATGCTATTTAAAGGGACTTTGAAGATGCAATGATGTACGCCATTTACATATGTAATTTGAGTTCTTTTATTTTTTGTTATGTCATCTCATTTACATTTCAAGTTATTCATCAATATTAATGAAGTTTGTGGACAATTAACATATTCACATGATATTTTGGAAATAATCAAGCGATCTTCAATTTCTCGAATCAGGTTGGATGTGTATGTGTATTAACATCTAAGGTTTCTTTGGGATGAATTAGTATAAGAGTTTGTTGATATTTAAGGATCAAGTTGGTATCATAACTCGTTTGGTATTTTCAGATCAGTTCTAGAGCCCAATCATTAAATTCATGTAAGAGGGTTGGTGTGAGAGTCACTTCCCATAAGTATTGAGAGCATGGGGGATGAGTACAATTAGCTTGGGGAAGAGTGCAAGTCAAGCAAGCAAGAAAAAGAGAGAAAATAATTATGGATAGGAGACCATAATTACATATTCATGTTTTTGCATGGAGAGTTATTTTTACAGGGAGTTTTCTGGCCAACAAAGTAGTTATGAGTGTTGAAGCTTGAAGGTAGATGTTATGGAAAAATTTGGCAGTTTTTTGGAGCTGGAAATTTGTGGAGAAAGAGGTTGCATGCCTAGGAGTAATGTGTTGTTCAAATTTCATCATGGGAAGCACACGTTTTGTTGTTGGGAGAATTCTTGTTGCAGTTTAGAATTCCCAAGGTCTTAACAAAGCGATTTCTTGTCGAACCTGTGTTGGAAGCCCTGAAGGGGAGTGGAAAGGTCAGAGGGACTGTGAGCAGTGAAGGGGGATTCCATCCCTTGGGTTGTTCATGTTGATGGGAAGAGAGTTGGTGGACTGTAATTAGCTATGAGAGTTGACTATTGAGAGGGGGGCATTAGCTAGCCTTAGGGACCACCATCTCTTTTGGATTCATAGCCCGAGCTCAGGGGTGACTTGTTGTTGAGAACTAGAACAACAAGACTATGGTTGGGAGGAACGTTCGTCCTCTACAACGAGTTGCATATTTTATAAGCTAAGTGTTCTTATTTGTTATGTTTATTCATGTACACCGTTGATATAGTTGTTGTGTGTTTTACTCTAAGAAATATTTGATTATTGTTGCTTGTTGTGAGCAGAATGATGCATTCATATATCTATTTATGTGGTTGAATAATGTTGTGTGCATTTAGTTGCTGCTATGCAGAGTTAAGCAATTGCATTGACGTTTTTAATTATCATGGACCATTGTGTAAGCTTGAATGTCATGTTGTGTATGTTATTTCTGCATTTAGAATTGGTTTCAAAATTTTGGTTTGGGTCATTTTAATAGTTATGTGACCCAGCTGGGGGCTGGGTACGTTACAAATTCAACACATAGTCCCTTCAAGATCAATGCCTTTTTAGGGCTAATGGAGTCTCCAATGCATCAAAGATTGAAAGTTGATCTACTTGAAACCAAGAAGTAGGATATAAACCATAAATTGCAATCACATTTGGGCCTTAGGATTTAGATCTTGAGGAGAAGGATATCTAGGGTGAAAGCACATTTGGGCCCTATATATCGTTTCTCCCTTCTTGTAGCTTCAACTAGGTCAAAGATCAAATGTTTAGGGCTAAAATCCTAAAGTGCTATCACTTTAGGGCTTTAGGGTTCTAACCCTAACAAAGACAATTAACCAACTTTAGACAAATATAACCTTGTGAGAGGAAGAAGCACTTATGTTCCTCTCTCAGGGTTTCAATAAACAAGATTTCTTGCAACAAAATAACAATTTCACCATAAAAATCAATATCATGAACAAGAATTGCATAAATTTACTTAATTCATCCAAGAAACCAAGATAAATTAACCCTAATTATAGAAATATCCACCCAAAATAAGCCAAACATCCACAAGAGATCCTCTCAAAGCATAACACATGTGAGAGAGAGAGAGTCTAGTAACCCTTAAAAGGGTGAATATTTCAGAAGTAACACCTCAGAAATGGTGAAGGAATGATGATGAAATGAAAAGAGGTAGCACTAGCCTTCTTATATGAGGCTAACCTTGTTTTGTCCACATAACATAACAAATTTTCAATTTTAGTGGGGTCGATCCCTCATTTAACCTTTACAAAAAGCGAAATGTGCAAAATACATCATAATAACTCACATGTGTGAGAGGTCGAGTCTCCTTAGGTAATGAGGGAGCCTCCAAAGGCCTTGTGGCATAAATCCATATTGGACTGGGGGAAAATGATGTCTCTCCACATTCAAAATCATACCAACCATCATCAATACCTCAAGAATCCACCAAACCCTAGCTCCATCAAACCCTAGAAGATGGCATCATCATCAAACTAGGCCCAACGTCCAGGATCTAAGTGCTACGTCCAGGACCTAGGGAGTTTCATCTCATCTATGCCATGTATGTGACTCTCTGTTGCTGCAACGTCCTTGATCCCGCTGGAAAATAAGTCCCAGGGTACCTTGCCTAGCGTATGGGCTTCCATCCCATTTGTGTGCCATCATGATTGAATTTTCTCCTACCAATCCCATTGTTGATGCTAGAATCCGTCAGGACCGAAATGACAACCTCACGGGGATACAAAACCCCCTACAATTTTATAGAGGTGGTACTCCACTTTGTTTTAAGATTTCCTTGGAACTCTATATTTTTGGAATATAGGACTTTGAAGAAGTTCGTTGTGATAATCAAATAAATATAAAGATTGCAAGAAAAAATAACAAGGAATAAAATGTTTTTTTTTTTAAAGAGAGTTCCTAAGAAATGACTAGGAATCGCACACTTCATACACTTGAAAACGATAGAAAAAATTTCCTCACATCCATCATAGTTAAACTAAAGATTTATGATCACATAAAATAAAAGAAGATGGTCTGCATGCATAAGAGAACTTTAATAGACTAAAAACACGGGGAGCTCAAATAAAGATAATGATAGATCAACTCAAATACTTTATACTCAAAATTGAGAGTTACAAAGTACAGTCAAAATTGATCCCGAAATAGTTCTCTTGGGATTTCTAAAAAATATATAGTCTGTTACAAAGCCTTGAAATTTGAATGCATTTGTCCTTAGGACTGGTAATGGGGCTCCTGCGGACCATAAAGAAAATATGAACAAGAAGTAAGTTGTAGAAGGAGGATGGTGGGCGATGACAGAGTAGTAAGACCTGGAAAAAAGACAGGGATACATTATCATATTTCGGTTAAACCTTTCTAGTCAAAGAAGTAGAGTAACTGGATGAAAAATTGATAAAGAAAGTAAGATATGATCAACATTAACTTATTATGATGGTTTCTCTCACTTTTACTTGCTTACTGTTGTCCTTTTATTGTCTTGATTGATGGTTATAGGAACCGTCTCAACTGTTTCTTGCCCTTCTTTGGTTAATTTGTCAATTGCCTTTTTGAACCAATATTCAATATAGTTTTTCATTGGTGCAACGTTTATTTCATGCATGATTTTAATGTTGAACAATTCACCTTCCAAGTCTCTTAAGTCAAGAGAAATACCATGTACTACTTCTTGAATATGTTGATTTTTCACGGAATAACCAACTAACCAATTGTCTATTTCATCTTCATTATATTCAAGTATGTCTGGATGAACGAGTTACTGAATCCTACTGATCAAAGCCCTTGTTCTTTTCAACATACCTTAAGTTCACATTGTTGAAATCTACAATCTTCCATGGCAAGGGGATGAATTGTTTTATCCCTTTTTAATGGAAAAATGTAGCCAAAAGTTGTATTGCCTTGCCACCTCTGTAATAAACAATTTGTCAGATACATAATATGGAAGAAAAGAGGGATTTTCTTTGGAACAAAATATTCTGATGACACTGTGATTTTCCATCTGTTCTATCGTTCCCTTTTTCTCTAAGAATTTTTTAGCCTGGTCAAAAATCCTTGGGGTATTTTCGTCAAACAACATCCCTTTGAAGACTGAGACAAAATCATTGTGAACTTCATAAAAATACAGAGAGGTCTTGTGTCTCCACAATGCATGATACTAGAAGGTAACTTGATATACTTCATAATTCACCCTCTTACTTATAGTCAAGTTTGGAAATTGACAACAATACACTAGCAAATGCGAAATAGGAAGCCATAAATAATATTTTGTCGCTTTTGTAGTGTGATAACTGGGATGAGATTTCGATAGAAATCAATTTTCCCCAGTCAAAGATAGCCTGTTCTTTTACTGTAAAATATAAAATATATAAAATCATGGGGAAATAGTAGCAGTGCTTTTCTTATCTGTCAACCTGGTAAACAACCACACAATCTCTCGAAAGGGGTTTTTAAAAGAATCGACCTGGATCCTGGTTATGTCTTCTAGAATAGACACAGGATTTTCCAAATATTCAGGCAGGAGGTACATGCCATTGTTATGTTTCTTCAGATAATCTCTACAGTCTTCTCCTTTAAAGGTAAGTTTTAGCTCTGGGAGCTTCAACATCTTGCGAAAAACTTGTGGTGAAAGGGAAGCGAGAGAATGATCTTGGTTTTGTATAATTCTATGGCTTGGCACGTACTTCTCAACGCACCATGCAACAAGTTCTTTGTAGTCAAATACCTCTAGAACACACCCTACGCGAGCGATTCCGGATGCCTAGATTACGTCCTTCTGTGCAGGAGGAGAGGAGTAATATGAATATGCTCTGGACCACTAAAAGTTCTGGTCTTCATGACCAAATGTATTTAAAGTATCACCACAAAACTGTTGTCTAGCTGCTACTGCCATTAGGTTGACGAGAGTTTTTTTCAGCTGAATAATAACTTGAAATATATCCTTTAGGAGAGATGAAAGTAATATAATCCTTTGGCGAATGACGAATTAATGCAATTTAATGAGTAATCTCCTCGAGTATTTCTCCATTAATAAAAATATTTCTGGAGCCTGCACAATCAATTGTTAGCATAAAATGACATTTAATGCATATTGGAAAAAGTACGAGAATGGTGGGGACAGATGAGAGTATATTTGAATATGAAGTTTTTCATGAACCCACCAACCCGTGGTTTTGGATGATCCAAAATATGTTAAGTGTAGAAAAGCGGTCGGCCGAACTTTCAGGCAAGAGAAATAAAACGCTTTAGGGGCTCCGGGCCCGCGACAAATCTGATGGTTGTAATGTGGATCACATAATTTTAGGTGCAAAGTGGAGATTGTGGAACTTGGAGAATGAAGGCTTGAACCTGCGAAGTTGAAAAAAGGCTAAGTGTAATAGAGAAAGTCTGTCAGTTAGAATTGTGACATAGGAAATTGGATGGGGATGAAGGTCGCGAACCTGCCTACCCCTGAACCCGTCGATTTTTGAAATACAACTAAGCATGGTAACTAGAAAGAGACAGAAGAAGGGAAAGAAGGAAAAAGGGAAACAATGGTAGGTATAGAAGAGGGAAAATAAATGGAAAAAAGAAGTTGGGAAAATCGAAAGGGGAAGGAAATTTTGGAAGCAGGAATTGATCTCAACAACTGGCTCCAGTTGTGGGATGATAACCCCTTATGGGTTCTCAAGAATCTAGAATCTTCATGACAGGAGCTTCCATTCATTGAGATATGGAGTCAACGGTAAGAATATACAAACTAATTAAAAGAAAATTATGTATAAGGAAATGAGAAAATTTCAGGTGAATAATCCTTTCAAATGTTTCCCATTAACATGCAACATCAACATTTTACCCTTCATATCTTTGAGCATATAAGAATTGAAACCGAGGATTTTTTCAATAATGTACGGTTTGATCCAAAGTGCTTCAAATTTTGTGTGCATCGATGGTTTCTCCTTAGCTTTATTCCAGAGTAACACTAGTTCTCCCCTCTGAAAATTATTTATGGTTGTATTATGTTCAAAATATTTTTTGACACTTTGTTGTCTCTGAGAAGTTCTGTTCATGGCTTTACTTTGTTCTTCCTTCAATTTCAATAACTAATCGACCCTCTTTTGCATAGGTGAAAAATATTCTGCATCCTCTATATTAACCACAAAAGTCAATGCATTCAGCTCAAGGCTGTTTGACATCTTTGCCTCTTTCCCATAAACCAATGTATACAGAGACATCCCAGTGTTGTCTTTTGGAGTCATTCTTCTCACCCACAATGCATCAGTCAACTTTAGATGCCAATTGCTTTGGTTCTTATCAACATTTTTCTTCAATATCTGAATGAGTGTCTTATTGGTGGATTCTGCAAGCCCATTCCCTCGTGGATAATAGTTTGATGATTGCCCCATAACAATTTCATTTTCTTCACAAAATTCTGTAAATTTTGAACCGATGAAAATCGACCCATTATTAGTGATGAATTTTTCTGGGACACCAAATCTTGACAAAATATTATCTTTGAGAAACTTAATCAGCTCTTCAGAATCAACCTTTTTTAATGCCACTGCTTCTAGCCACTTTGTAAAATAATATGTAGTGGCGAGAATATATATATGTCCCTTGCTTGCCTTTGGGTTTATTGGCCCAACGACATCAAGTCCCCATTGGGAAAATGGTTTTTCTACAGAGATAGGTTGTAATGGAATTGCAGATTTTTTCATTTTCCCTGAAAATTGTTGGCAAGATACACACTTCCTTATGGTGGCATAAGAGTCTTTAAAAATTTATGGCCAATAAAACCCAACTCTTATTATCGTATGAGCAGTGGTGGTGGGCGCAAAATGTCCACCACATATTCCTTCATGGAATTCTTCCATCAATTCTTGAGATTTCCATTCATCAACACATCTCAACAATATACCATCATAGTTCCTTTGGAACAATATATCAACAATCATCACATATTAAATCGATTTCATCTTCAATGTTCTTCTCTCTTTAGGGTTCATGGTGACTGGGAATTGTCCAGACCTCAAATCAAATATAATATCTCTATCCATTCTGAATTTTCCATGGGTTCTTCTACTAAAATTGAAATCATTCCATCCAAAGAATCATTGTTTGCAATGAGTTTACATAAACCATGTCCTTTGACTGCCTTTAAAGGTTTGATTTCAATGTCACATTCTTGAATTTTTGCCAGCCAATTTGCCCATTTTCCTTCTCTCAATTGTTGATTTAAAAGCATCTTCACATGAGAGGATGGAACATAAGCAATGACATGAGAATTTAATATGTAAGTCTAAAAGTGCACCATCGCCTTCACAAGAGATAAGGCTTGTTTCTCCAATTCTGATTATCTCAATTCATAATTATGAAGGGTCTTGCTCATGAAGCTAATCAATAGTTCGTCACCCTTAGAATTCCTCTGAGTAAGAATAGATGCAACCCCGTTTCTGTAGCGAATGAATAAATGATGAAGTCTCTTTGGAAATCTCGACTAATTAGGACTGGAGTTGTAGTGATTGCCCTTTTGATATTATTGAAAGTTTCTTGTGTATCCGGTGTCCATTCAAACCTTTGGTGCTTTTTCAACAATAAATTGATCAACTTCACAATACTTGCATAGTCAAGGACAAATATTCGTACAAAGTTGATCTTTCCGAAGAATGATTGAACTCCTTTCTTAGATGATGGCGGTTTAAGTTCATTTATAGCTTTAACTCTTTCCAGATCTATATAGATTCCTTCTTTGCATACAATATGACCCAACAATTTGCCTCGAGTTACAATGAATAAACATTTATTTGGATTTAAGGAAACACCATATAATCTACACCTGTCAAAAACTTTCCTCAGGTGATGAATGTGATCACTCCTTGTTTTTGAATGTATTGTTAAGTCATCTTGATAATCCGCCATGAATTTTCCTATCAACCCCTTAAAAGCATTATCCATAGCCCTCTGAAATGTAGCTCCTTCATTCTTCAAACCAAAGGGCATCCTAGCATATGCATCTGTTTCCCAAGGTGTTATGAATGATGTCTTTGCTATGTCTTCTTCAACAACCAAGACTTTATTATACCCCAAAAAACCATCTAACATGGACATGCAGGCTGATCCTGTGACTTGTTGGAGAAGAAAATCCATGTCAGGTAAAGGATAATTATCCTTTATACTTGCTTTGTTAAGATTCCTGAAATATACACACATTTGAATCTCCCCAGTCTTCTTTCTTACTATCACAAGATTTGAAAGACAATCATAATATCTAATGGGGTATATTATTCCATCCTTCTTTAATTTCTCCAATTGAACCTTTACCAGATGTTTTAATTTGGGGTTCACCATCCTTGTTTTTTGCTTGACTAGATTTGCCCCTTCTCTCAAGGGAATAATATGTTGAAATATTGTTTTATCATAAGCCTTCAAATCGTCATATCTCCATGTGAACATATCAAGATATTATTTAAATAATGCAACATATTGATCAACCTCTTCAATTGTGCACAACCTTTCAGAGTGAAATTTCTTTCAAGAGACTCTTAGCATGGTTGTCTCTTATAAAAAGAGACTCAGATTGAATACAATACCTCGGGACAATAATTATGTGATTGTCTTCATCATCATCATCATCATCATCGTTCAACAATTTTTTTTCCAATTGTTCATCATTCTCAAATACTTGTAAATATTCTTGGTTATTAGGAACATAAGGTCAGAATACTCTTTTTACTTGAAAATATATTTTGCTTTGAACATCATTCGAGTTTGACAATGAGGCCACCAAATCCAACGAATTTGCCTTCTGATTCTTGTCCCTTTGAATGAAATAAATGTTGAAAGAGATGAAAGATTCTATCAATTCATTAACTCTTTTGAAATATAAATTGAGTCTTTCTTTTTTAATTTTATACCTATGGGTAACTTGATTTATCACCAACTCAGAGTCACCGGTCATAACTAGATGTTTTATCTTCATTTCTTGTGCAAGAATCATTCCTTGAATCAAAGCTTTGTATTTTGCCTCATTATTGATACATGCAAATTCAAGTCTGATGGCATGTGGGTGCACAATCTTTCCCAGATTAACAACGACAATTCCAACTCCACTCCTGAAGTTTGAGCAAGCTCGATCAAATGACATCCTCTAATATCCTTCAAATTGATGCTCTTGATTCTTCATATCTTGGGTTTGCTCTAGGTCTTCAATCTACTTCATGTCTAAGATAACATAGTTTTCGATCTCCGTGTCTATATAATCTTCCATTAATTCATTATCTTTATTTTTGAAAGAGAAGGGTCTCTTGGGTTCACGAGGGACCTTAATCATCGCTCCTCCTTTATCTGAAAACATCATGTAGCTTCCATCATTCATTATGTATTCTCTGATCATAGATGACCAATCTCTTCCTAAAACAACTCCATATGCAGGGGGGAGGTCTACTACAATAATATTGAAAACTATGATAATATGGGGAGCCTCTGTGATCCAAGCATAAAAATATTTGATTTTTCCATAAGCTGGCACTTGTCTAGAATCAATTGCATATATACTTTCACCGGTCTCATAATATTTGGTGCAGTTCATGTCCAATACCTCCATGATCGCCAATGGCATAATATTATTGGTCGCTCCAGTATCAACTAAGCAATTATGAAGGGCAACATCATGATTTTCAACTGAAATATAAAAAGGTGGGATTTTACCTCTCAATTTGACAGTTGATGTGTTATAGCTTTATTTCGGACTTATAACAACAACCTACATTTTTCAAGACAGATCATCCAGTAATCTCAAAATATTCTCCCTTTGTTGAAAGATCTTTACTACTTCTGTGAAAGGGAGAGTTATCCTTAGTTTACTCAATTCCTCTACAACATTGTATTTCATTTGAGTAAGATTTGAGATCATATGTTGCTTCTTGCTTACAACACTATCTGTCACATTTTCATTTGCCTTTTTCTCATTCACATTTTCTTTATCTTTCTCATTTTCATTTTTAGAATCATTTTTATTCTTGGATTTATTTACAAATGAACGTGTCTGGGAAACATTCTCTTGTGAGTCAGGGTCATTGTTTCTTTCTTCAAATATATACATGGACGCCTCGCATCCATCCATTTGTATAATTTTGGGACTTTCATCAAGTAAGTAATTGTTCCCTTGCTCAACCATTTTCTCATCATATATATCATCCAAAAAACTGCATTTGGGCTTGGTTGCATGAGAACCCTTTGTCTTTGCGGATTATTCGTGTTTTCAAATCTTACTTTATTTTTTTGGGGAGGGTTCCTTTTTTGCTCTTGGATCAACATTCTTTGATTCGTTATAGGATTATCTCCCCTTCTTAATCTGATTATCTCATTTTTCATCTGCCTGATGGTTCTATTCATTTGTGCAATTTTGATTCTTTGTTTGGTTTCTTGTGTTGCAGCATGGTCTACCTTTAGATCTGGTATGGTTCCCTTAAAAAATCCTCCTCGAGTTGTTTGATTTTGGGTGGGCCACGATTTATGTTCTTCATTCCTTCTTGAGCTAGAGGCCCCTTGATCATCAATACTTAGGCCTCATAGCTCCCTATGCACTTTTCCCAAGATAATATTGGGGTCAACACCTGCTTCAATCATAATTTCTTCCATCTCAGTGGCCTTAATCATTGCTTCTTCTAAGGTATCCATCTAGGACGTTCTGATAGCACATTTTACATTTGGGGGCATTGCATTCTTATAACAACCAAGTACCACTAGGTCATTAGGTCTTTTATCTTCTGGAATCTTACTCGAAGTCTTATTGAACCTGAGATTGAAATCTCGTATTCTCTCATTCTTCCTCAAACCATTCTGGGTAAAATTGGTGAGAAGGGTATGATATGCAACTGGAGGAGTGAACATAGTTAAGAACATGGCTTCGAGGTCATTAAATGAGCCAATTGTTGTACTAGGTAATGTTGTATACCATTCATAGGCTCGCCCTGATAAGGTCTAAAGAAATAACCTTACCATTACATCGTCGTATTCAACACGATGAAAATCACAAACATCAAGAAATAAGTTAAGATGTCTTTTGGCATCAATTGTTCCATCTCCCGAAAATTGCTTCAATGTACCCTTAGGGAGAACAGGGAGATCATGTTGCTCACCTCGAATATTTAAGGGGGAATCCCTTACACTTCTTCGGTTTCCAAATATTAGGTCTTCTTGATTTCTTGCAGCCTCCTTGTCTTTTTTCATGAGGTTCTCTTCGTGGTTCTTCTCACGATTGTTCATTTCTTCCCGCCATGTCCAGAGATATTTCAGGAATATGTTTTCCACTTCCTGGAATACCGAATTGCTTGCTTTTACTTCTGGTAATGGGCCCCTTGTATTCGTCGAGCTTCAATCCTGACCTTGTTCTTGTGCTACTCTAACTAGTCTTTCGTTTTTTCGGTTTTATCGCTTGTCTCTCCTCTGTCTACAATGGATTTCTCTTTCTTCTTCTTGGACCAATGTCTGCCAAGATCTTTCCAATTATTCTATGGTTTTGGCTGTCATTATTACCAGATTATATATCTGATGTAATATGCTTCATTCATTTTTAAATCCAATTTCCAGGTGGGGTTGATCAACCTGGAACAAAATCATGTATCTTTCAAAATGTGCTAAACCATATTTCAAATTTCAATTCAATTCCCCAGTATGGTGGGAAAAAATGTTGATGCTTGAATCCGTCAGGACCGAAATGACAACCTCACGGGGATATAAATCCCCCCGCGTTTTTATAGAGGTGGTACTCCTCTTTGTTTTAAGATTTTCTTGGAACTCTAGATTTTTAGAATATAGGACTTTGAAAAAGTCTGTCATGATAATCAAAGAAATATAAAGATTGCAAGAAAAAATAAAAAGAAATAAAATGTTTTGTCTTTTAAAGAGAGTTCTTGAGAAATGACCAGGAACTACACACTTCATACAATTGAAAAATATAGACAAAATTTCCTCACATCCATTATAGTTAAACTAAAGATTTATGATCACATAAAATAAAATAAGATGGTCTGCATGCATAAGAGAACTTTAATAGAGTAAAAACATGGGGAGATCAAAGAAATATAATGATAGATCAATCTCAAATACTTTATACTCAAAACTCAAAGTTACAAAGTACAATCAAAACTGATCCCAAAATAGTTCTCTTGGGATTTCTGAAAAATATATAGTCTGTTACAAAGCCTTGAAATTTAAATGTGTTTGTTCTTAGGACTGAGATTGGGGCTCCTGCAGACCATAAAACAAATATGAACAAGAAGTAAGTTGTAGAAGGAGGATGGTGGGCGATGACAGTGTAGCAAGACCCGAAAAGAAGATAAGGAGAAGTTATCAGATTTCGGTTAAACCTTTCTAGTCAAAGAAGTAGAGTAACTGGATGAAAAACAAATAAAGAAAACAAGATATGATCAACATGAATTTACTATGACGGTCTCTCTCACTTTTACTTGCTTACTGCTGTCATTTTATTGTCTTCATTGACGGTTATAGGAACCGTCTCAATTATTTCTTTCCCTTCTTTGGTTAATTTGTCAATTTCCTTTTTGAACCAATCTTCAATACAATTTTTCATTGGTGCGATGTTTATTTCATGCATGATTATAATGTTGCATAATTCACCTTCCAAGTCTCTTAAGTCAAGAGAAATACCATGTACTGCTTCCTCAATATCTTGATTTTTCACGGAATAATCAACTAACCAATTGTCTATTTCATCTTCATTATATTCAAGTATGTCTAGATGAACGAGTTACTGAATCCTACCGAAAGCATGTGTTCCACAAAGATTTTGCTAGGATCAAAGCCCTTGATCTTTTCAACATACTTTAAGTTCACATTGCTAAAATGGCTTGCAAACTCGTCAATTTTATTTATGTTTCTGAAAATGAAATCTCCGATCTTCCATGGAAAGGGGATGAATTGTTTTTTCCTTTTTTAATGGAAAACATGTAGCCAGAATTTGTATTGCCTTGCCACCAGTATCGTTGCAAAAAGAAACTACAAAATCAACCTTCAAATCGAAATGTAATGTTATAAGTAGGACATTTGTTTTTTGTTTTGGGTTTAAAATTGCAACGTTTTTTAGACTATGGTCTAAAAAACCAACACTATTACAAATAAAATCACATAAAAGGAAAAAATATTAAAAATATATATATATAGAGAGAGAAAAACCCTAAAAAGGAGAATTTTTTTTTTTTTTAAATGGAAAACAAAATTTTTGTTTTTTAAAAAATACAACAAAGTTACTGACTTAATGAGAACTATGACCTCAAAATGAGAACTCTAACCCTTAAAACCCATATTTTTGCATTAAAAACATGAAAATCAACCCCCAAATAAAAAAGTGGTGCTATCGGTAGCACTATTTTTTCTAACAAGGTCAAAATTACAACATTTTTTAAGCATGACCTTCAAAACTCATATAGTAGCTCAGGAAAACCTTAAAATTAACACCTAAATAAAAATGTGCTACTACCTAAAGTAAAATGTTTTTTTTCTAAACATTAAAATTATAGCTAATTACAGCCTAATTCAAACCATGGCCTTGACAAGAGATCCTATGCAAATAAAAAACCCAAAATTGGATCTTAAATGGTCAATTGAAAATCTATTTTGTAATTTTTTTTTTTTAAATTTACATTAAAAAATAAATAAAGAGAAAGGAGAAAAACTTCGCATTTTTTTTTAAATGAAGAAAAAAATACATTAAAAAAAAATATTCAAAAGCCAAATTAAAAAAATAACACTAAAAAATGCGAGAAAAAAAGCTAAAAATAAATGAAAAAAATTTAAAATTTCTCGGTAAAACAAATTTTTTATTGATTTATTATTTAAAAAAAAATTCATAAAATAACCATTGAAACGTTAAAAAAAACCAAAAAATAATAAAATAAAACAAAATTCAAAAAATATTTTAAAATAATATTAAAAAAATACTAAAATTTCTTAAGCTAAAACCTTATTTTAAAAAAACATCATTTTTTTTAATATATATATATAACCAACTAAGAATCCTCAAGGAGTTTTGCTCCAATATGGGTATGACTGTTAATACTGATAAGACTAAGGTCATGATTATTAAATCCAATAAGATCCCTTTTGATACCTTCGTATATGACAACAACAACTTGGAGGAAGTGACTTCATACAAATATCTTGGAATTGATATTCACCACAAGCTCAATTGGAATTATAGCATTGAGAAAAAAGATTATTGGGGTTTGGAAAACTTGTTATGGGCTTGAAAACAATTGTAAATCAACCGACCTTTGGAGTTGGGATAAAAAGAAACTCCTCTTTGAGACTCTTGTTACACTTGTTATTCTTTATGGATGTGAAGTTTGGGGCTGTAGCATCTCTCGTGAATCCTGGAGAAAGATAGAGCAAATACAAAATAATTTTATAACCTATAATCTCAAAATTAAAGGAAATACGCCCTATCCCATCCTCATCTTAGAAACAAGGCTCTCCCCCATTGAGAGCATGGCTATGACTAGATACCTAATGTATAAGAACAAGTTAAACAACATAGAAGACAAGAGGCTTCCTAAAATTGCTTCAAAATTGAGTCATAACCACCATCGACTCAAACGAGGATGGCATAAAGATGCCCCGTCTTGGCTAAACTACTGGGGAATCATGGAAGACACCATTTTGCAGAATAAAGATACTATTAAAAAAATTGTCAAATCAAAATTTAAGGAGAAAATGTGGTGTGATAAAGAGTTAGAGGAAAAAAGAAAATTAAGTTATTATAAGAATGTAATCAACCCTAATCTAGAAGATCAAAATTATCTATCTATTTTGCAAAGTGTAAAGAAAAAAATAAGCATTGCTAAGATAAGAACAAATTCTCATGAGCTCCATAGTGAAACTGGACGTTGGTCAATTCCTAAAATGCCATGGGATGAAAGAGTGTGTCACCTTTGTGACACTAAGAAGGTTGAAAATGAAAAACACTTTCTCTTAGGTTGTCCAACCTATACCCATATTAGATCTCATTTTTAAAATATTTGTCACACTACCAACCTTTCTAACCTCTTAACTCAACAAAAGTATGGTGATCTTAGAAAGCTTCTCTTAATGCTTTTCGAGCACATAAACAAAATTCTAAAGAATCGCAAGTAATCACTTACCCTCTTAAGGTTCGATAGACCAATTCGGTCTTAGCGGACGTTAATCATCGTCATCATCATCATCATTATATATATATATATATATATATTATTTTTTCTTAATATTTGAATGCTATTTTTTTTAATTTTAAGTTTTTTAAGTATATATTTTTTTAAATTTTGCATTAAATTGTATATTTTAGGTTTTTTAATTTGTTATATATATAAGCTTAATTGGAATTATAGCATTGAGAAAAGGATTATTGGGGGATGGAAAGCTTATTATGGGCTTGAAAAATATTGTAAATCAGCTGAACTTTGGAGTTGGGATAAGAAGAAACTCCTCTTTGAGACTCTTGTGACACCT
>JZKD02S0357226.1:119338-144281 GCA_000966675.3 Picea glauca | reverse complement strand
ACCCATATTAGATCTCATTTTCAAAATATTGATCACACTACCAACCTTCCTAACCTCTTAACTCAACAAAAGTATGGTGATCTTGTAAAGCTTCTCTTAATGCTTTTCGAGCACAGAAACAAAACTCTAAAGAATCACACGTAATCAGTTACCCTCTTAAGGTCCGATAGACCAATTAGGTCTTAGTGGATGTTAATCATCTTCATCATCATATATTTTATTTTTTTTCAACATTTTCAAAGTTTTTTGGGACATAAATTTGTTTTTTTACTTTTACTTTTTTTTTTTCTCTCATTTTCTCTTAGTTTTCATATATATTTTTAATTTTTTGAATTTTTTTCTCAAGTTTTTCTTTAATCTTCCTTTTTTAATATCAATTTGTTTTTTAACTTTTTTTATTTTTAATTTCAATTCTTTTTTTTTTCTTAGTTTTACTTAACTTTTAATTCATCAAAAAAAAATTAAATTATATTTTTTTGCTAAATATTAATAAATAGTGTTATTTAACTACAATTATTTTCTATGTATTGAGGTAAATGTAAACAATGTGTTAAAAATAATGTTTTCCACTATATTTTAAAAGTATGGAACCATAAATTAATTAAGGAGACACAATTATATGAAAAATCTTTAATTTAAAAAAAGTAAATGGTAAAAAATATTTTTAAAATTGAAAGAAGCATGAAAACATGACTAAAAACACAGTTGATTTTTTTTTTAGAAAAAAATGAAAATAGATAAAAAATAAGCATTTAAAAAAATAATGTGGAAACATTATGGATAAAAAAATTTAAAATATCAAAAAATCACATAAAAAGGGAGGGAGGGTGCTACTGGTAATACCATTTTTAAAAATGAGGTAAAAAATATGATCCCCAAAATACGAGAACTATGTAGAGTTCTTGTTAAGTTGGTAACCATGTTATATGCAAAATAATTGGTTGTATGTGAAGAACATTGTGAATAAATGAGGGAATTTATTGGACAATAAGTGTCTGATAACCTATAGTTACAAATTGATTTGAAGATTTTCATATTCAAGTATGGAATACATTAGCTTCAAAGTATGACAAGAGTAACAATGTTTATGCTTATTATCTCGAAAGAGAATTACATGATTTAGATCTAAATGATTTAAGAAGATTAAATAATTTCTAGTTGAAATGATAAATTAAGTAATTGTGGTGTTGATTACAAGAAAAATTATACAACCCTTACCATTTTAGTGGAAAGGAAATTGCCTCCAATTTATGATATATTCAATGCAGTCTCACAATAAAGAAATTGAAATGTCTAAAGGAACCTAGAAGTCATGACTTTGAAGAACTTTGTAAAGGCCTAATTTGTGAACATGAGAGGCTTATATTTTCAGGCCGGATTGTTGTTGGGAAATCTCATGTTACTTATCATTGATATTTTGACACTTATAATAATGACTTCTCAAAAGAAGCAATGAAATCCATGTAGGTATTGTGGGAAAACTAATCATGTTGAGAAAAATTGTTTCAAAAAGTGTAAAGAGCACGTAAAATCAAAGGAGGAAACTCAAGATTCCTAGGACAAGAAGGTTGGTCTTGTTTCCTATTCCATTTAGCGCGATATTTCTGCCACTTCTCATATTGCATGTGTTATTGATTCACTTTCTTCATATCATATCAGTGGTAGTTCTCCTTTTGACAAAGATAAACATATTCTAAAAAGATTTTATCTTGTTTGTAATATTGAGACCAATGATAGTTGTTTGGACATATAATTCCTATATTTAAAATATTCAGTTTGATGACAAAGTTTTTTGGTGCTTTGTTTGGCATGGTGCGTTGATGCCGAGTCTATCTTATTGCATGACATGCATATTTTACAACACTTGTTGAACTTGTTTTGTGCATATGTTCAAGTCCTTAGTTGAATCATTTCAGTGGATTGTCGACACTTTCAACCTGTCAAATCACATTTAGCTTCATCATACTTTTTCCATCTTGTATTCGTTCTTGATGGAATAAAGGTGTCCCTTCCTTGTAACTTATTAGGGATTTAATATGTATTTATTAGTCACTTTGATTCTTGACATAAAACATGTCATTTCCTTGCACTTTCTTGAGGATCTGACTATAGTTTATTGATGGTTCCGTACATTGTTTCACTCAATGGCTTATCCTTGATGGTAACAAAGTCCATCTATATTTGCAACTTAACCAAGATGTTTGGAGTTGTAATCAAGGTGGGATCTAATTGTAATGCCACCTTCTTCCAAATGTGTTCTTATTCTTCCAGTTGACATGGAAAGGTAATGTTAGAATGTGCCAATGTAATGATTGTCTAATGGCCACATTTGTCATTGTATAACCTATCATTATGACTCTTTTGAGAACATTATTCCGAGGCATTTGTACACATAATGAGGAATCATTATCTTATGAGATCTCAAATAAACCACATTATTGGATTATTATTCTTTTGTAACTCACTAAATTTTAGAAGTGAGTTTATCCCACATTCATCATGGGTTTGTTCTCCCATCTCTCAAACCTATATAAGAGAGATATTCAAGGCTCCATAGGTGTTTTAATAGATTGTATGGATCCTAATTGAGCTCCATACTTGAGCATTCTCATGCTATTCTATTGGGAGATTTGTTGAAGAATAAAAGACCTAGTTTTCATGGATGTATCCCCATCTTGAGGTTTTACCATGTAAATATTCTTGTTCGAGTCTCTCCTAGTTGTTATTTCATCTACTTATGTTATTTAATGTCTTCCGTAGGATTTTGGATAGATATTGGTGTTATGTTATGGTTATGCATATTTATCTTTCATGGATGATACCTTCTAACTATCGAGACATGATTCTTTCATCTCTCGGAGTTTTCCCAACTTGAAAAGTTCTCTATCCTTACCCTCTACTTATCATTTTTCCTTGTAAAAATAAAATCTCTTCAGTTATGCTTATGTTTCCATTATTTTGTAGTCATGTTTCCCAATTCTATCCTTATGTAAAAATTATGCCCATGTACCTTGAGTTATCTTATCCAATTGTTATAGAGTGTGAAGCTACCATAGAGTAACCTAGTTATAATAATGATAAATTTTCTAGAGTAGAACTGTTTTGGAGTTTTAAGGCTTTTCAATGTTTCAAGTGGACACTCCACCCATCATTAGGGAACCAAATAAAGTTATTGTAGATATAAAAGAGTAAGCATGTGAATAGAGTATATAGGATGAGAAAAAAATTAACCATTAAAAATCATTAATAAATAATATTAAAATGATATAAAAATAATAAAATAAAATAAATATGAGAATCAAGGAACTTGGTCAAGGCTATAATGATATAAATGTTAAAAAAGGGGGGGACTTGGTCAAAGAAATAATAATATAATTTTTTAAAAAGGGTGTTCAAAGTAATATAAATATTAATGCTAAGAAAAAATGATGCAGGTGCATTGAGAGTCTAGTTACGGGTAAGCCAAAGAAAACCGAGGATGATGAATGATGATGATGTAGGGGGAGCAAAAGGTACAGGTATGCAGACATGTAATGGAAGAATGGTTGATTAACCATGCACAAGAAAATGTTTCCTAGAGAAATGGTGAATATAATGGCTGGTAACCCATGTATTTCGATGGATGGTAACTTTTTTATATGGACTTCAACAAACACTATTTATGTTCGCAGGTACAAGATGAAGAAGATTGAGGATGAAGAATGAAGAATACCAAAGATCATAGAAGACCGAGAGTAGTGAAGACAAAGATGAATGAAGATGAAGATAAGACAGATGAAAAAAGACCAGTGAAAAAGACAAATGATTGGGGCACACGTATTTGAGGAGTATGATTAAATAATTCCTACTTGTGATCATGAATAATGAGTAAACTATATAATAATTTGTAATGATGTAGACTAATTCTAGAAGTCTACGCATGAATTAGATATGAGGAAAAATGAGAGAAGTTAGGGACAAAGATTTGTGTAGAGATTCATGGAGATATTGTGGAGAGATTTATGGAGATAGATATGCATTTGGTTTGAACAAAACATCTAACTATGAAATAGTTGTTATGGTCACCTATCAATATATAAGTTACCATTAGTACATTAGAATCTAACATACGAGAATGATTTAATTTAATAAAATTTCCCCTTCGAGGGTGTTGAGGGGGATGCATTCTTAATGCTCAATATTAAAGATTAAACCCAAGGACAAGGCCCAATTAGAATCCTCCTTGTTTGGTGTGGAATAATCCTCCAAGTTAATGGTCTAACAACCTTTCTATGGGATTTAAAAGTTGTTTGATTATGCTCTCTTTGTTCTTTTTATCATTTTATATTTTATGTTCGTTTACTACAAAAAAAAGTAAAATAAAAGGAAATTTAAGGATAACCTAAGAAGTTTTCCCTATAGATAAACTTCTTGGATAGTAGGTAAATATAATCAACAATGTTGGGTTCTATAAGAACTAATTCTAGCAAGAAACTTTATTGTTTTATTATCTTTAGAGAAAAATAAGTATGAAAGAGAGATAACAATTCTTCCTCAAAAGATAACTCTCAAAGAAAAATAAATCTGAGACTAAATCAACAGTTATATTGTGTTCTTGCCATAAATAATTCTATAGAAGACTTAGCTAATAACATACCCTCATAGACAAACGACTATTTAATTATTAGTCTATCAATGATCACAAAACTAATATGATTATTGAAGTGTTGAATAACAATCAAACAATTTACAAAAATAAAGAAATATTAAAACTAACATCTAGCAATTCATGCAATTTAAATAAGATAGCTCGATTAAATAAAATCTCTTACTATATGCATGTAACATTTAATTAATTGTAGAATAATCCACATTTAATCTCAATTTCCTCGACGTCAATGGCTCATAAACACTTTTCTTCAAGCTTTCATCAGGATCAGACATTGGGTTATTTGAATCGTTCTTTTTTCCTCGACCCCTGATGACTTCATCAACACATTTTGGAGAAAATTGTGATTTTGCTCTCTTTTTCTCTCATTCCCTAACATAGAAAATGATAGTTTTTGTGTTTTCTTAAGATTTCAAATGCAAAGAAAATAAAGGAAAAAAATGCACAAACTTAACAAAAGACAAATGTGCATCCTATGGAAAAAGAAGAAGAAGAAGGAACAAAATGGTTAAAAACAAAAGTGGTACCCTAAAATTGAATTTTTTTATGAGGGTGTGTTGCATACTCAACAAATGGTGATTCATTGGATGAATCCAACATCTCTGACTATACCTTAAATCACAACCAAACAATTTCAAGTAATACAAACTTATAAATGGAAAACCAAAAACCACCTATAAATCCTTCTATATACAACTAAAATAACATTTGTTTCCTTATCACGGGGATTTGATTTTGAACAAACACAAAAGATAAGTCCTTTTTATCACTGACCTGCACTTTGAGCAAGAAACCAAATTATATCCGACTTCTAATATTAGGGTATTATTTTATATGATCTCTAAGTATCATTATCACCCTTTTGGTGTCGCTCCACTACTAGCGATCATCGATAGCCCTAACAGAGTCACCCTGATATCATAGACCTTGCTTCGCTGCCAACAAGCGTCCATATCCCCGACATAGATATATACATTCCCTCCTTAATGCTTGTAGTCCTTTTTTTGCCTTCCTCATCACTTCCTTCTTTTTATTCTTATCATGCAATACATGCTTACCCATCACTAGATATTTGTGATGAGGATTTCTTATGGGATATGACTAAGTTAAGGAGGATGACATCTGTTAGTGAAGGGATGAATCTATCCCCTAGGATTTAAATCTTACCCATTATAAAAGATGCAAGACATTCAACAATTTCTCTTTCATCATTTATATCAGGATTTCTAAAGTATATGACCCTTTTTTATTTGTTCATATTTGATAATGGTCATTATCACCACTGACAAAGCATTGTATATTATTATTATTATTATTATTTTCAAAATCACATATAAAATAAACTATAAGTACATTTTGACTCCTACGCATGCTCACTGTCAACTTACTTTACTTTTGATATTTAAAACAAATAAGGTATTTAATTGAAAACTAGAATGTCTCATTCTGCAGACCAAAAGCTAAAAACTTGTTGATGCTTGAATCCATCAGGACCGAAATAGAAACCTCACGAGGATATGAATCCCCCTGCATTTTTAAAGAGGTGGTACTCCTCTTTGGCTAAAAGATATATCTATGATATCTTGGATTAGGAGAATGCTAAGGCAACAAACCCTAGATCTTTATTGCTTGAATTTATTTAATGAAATGGTCTTCAATAACCTGATATAATATTTATGTGCATCAATAAGTCTCTTTACAATAAGAAAAGATTGAAGGAGGGCTTCAACATCAGAAATTATTTATGATCAACATCACATACACAATCTTCTTAATAATATATAAATGCATCCATATCTTCTTCACAAGAAATAGGAGAGAATAATTTGATTATCTCAAAGAATTTTAAAAGAGTACTACTATCAAGATCAAAAAATAATTGGATAGGTCAATCTCAAATACCTCAGACTTAAGACTCAAAGTTACAAGGTACAATCGAAATCAACCCCAAAGCAATTCTTTGTGGAGTTTATTCATGAAAGATGTTCTTCATTACAAAATCTTCGACAATCATTTATATGGTTGTAAATACTCCATGATCATACAAGAAAAATATTTTGGAAGAATACAATAAGAACACTCAAGAACTCATCCTTGTGCCCAATTCAGAGACTTAAGCATAAAGCTATGAGAAATGGTGTAGAAGAATAGAAAGAGTGAAGAAGATGGAGGTTTCTTTTCGTTGATTAGAAGCTTGGTTGTGTATTCATGGTTGTACCTTATTCTTTCTCTGATCTTCTTCCCTTCCTATTTGATAATTATGATTGTTGAACCCTTGATGAAACCCTTCTTCTCTTTTAAAATTAGATTTCTAACTACTTGAGTAGTTAGGGTTTTTTCCTCTCTTGAATTTTCCATACACTTTTCTTCTTGACACATATTATTTAATTAATGCCTCATTTAAGTGCTTATTAATGAATTTAAATAATTCCCTTTAATGGGGTGACACGTAGTCTAGGGGAGGCCACACAATCCCCATGAAATACATGCCATAAATATGGCCAATCGCCACCCCAAAGCCCATTTTTGGATGGAGGACGACCATAAACGCACACAGAGGGAGGGAGGACAACTCTACCGTGCAGGATTAATGGTGCCCTCACTGATTAATTGCAGGGGGGTGACAACATGTACGAGAGAGACTATGCGGTCTTATCATCTCCTTGGTTAATTCTCCATCTTGGCCATGACATTCACCATTCTGCTTCTTTGCTCCATCTCTTTGCTTTGCTCGGTGAACTGGTTCTGGTCCTCTCAAATTTATCCGACCTCAATCTTAGATTTATTTGGTCTCAAGGCTCTATTATGCCACACAAGAGAGGGAAACCTAGGTGGGGACCCTCCTAGTACTGTTATGCGGCAAGGCAGAGATGCCTGTGCGATTTGGAGATGGATTTATCGATAGCTCAGACGCAACAAACCAGGAAGTCGACTACGCCTCCAATGGCCTTCGTGGAGGAGGAATTCCTAGAGGAGCTAATTCAGGTTCCACCATAGTCCCTCCTCTACATGGTCCCAGATGCCTAGGATAGCCCCAACACCATCATTGTAGTAACGGATACAACGACAACCATGGAAGGCACCACTTGCATCATCTAGGAGGAAATCCCCATGACAGACCGCCCAGTCGGGCCCCTACGGCTCAACCCAAACACGGATTATGACCAGAGTTCATCCAGTCTCTTCATTCTAGAGCAATTGGACCTCATCTTTGAGATGAGGGGATATATGATGGACCAGCTCCACCGACACACCCTCATTAACAACAAACTCGACATTTTGTTCGATGTGTTCTCGAACGCACAAATCAAAAAGAGGTGCCCTAATTGTACGCAACCCTTTACACTCACACCCATCGATAACACTCCTAATGGAAGCTCTCTGGATGGTAGGTTCCACTACTCTAATTGCCCACCTAATGTTTAAAGTTTCTTAGTCCTCTGTGCCTCGCTTATATGGAAATGGAGTTTTGTTCTTGTCTTTCTGCTTAGGTTTTCTGTTTAGCTTGAATTATCAGTTTTTAGTTGTATGTCTAGATAGACCTGTCAACACCATCAATTGCCACTTGCTATGGTTTCCAACTAAATGGTGGTTGCTATTTTTGGCTGAAAGTATAAACGACAGTCACATGTTTCGGTTTTGATTAGTTTGGCGGAATAGGTGGCAAGCCTATGACACATTTTAGTTTTGTACAGTGACAACGAATTAATCAGGAAATACAAATTTTTTATTTACAAAAAAAAAATAATGAATTTAAATCACTAATATTCTAATATTTCAAATGGGTCCTTTTCCTTTTTTAATAAAAGTTTTTAAATAAACTTTATTTTCAAAATTTAATTAATTTCCCATTAAAAGAGAAAGACCGTATTTTAATTTTCTGGAAGTGATAGTCAAATTTTCAGCCATGGAAATCACTTCATATGTGATCTTCATCATCTTAGCTTTCTAACGATATAAAGTTTTCCCAAATCCGTTTCCCAGATCTCAAGATATGAGCTTGTGAAGTTGAGTTGTCACACATGCTCATTAAACATGAAGTTGAATGATATTTTAATTTCTGGAAAATTTAGCAACTTTCATCCCTTAAAAACTATGCCATCATCTTCTAAGTCAAAATACCTTTCCAATGGTATAAAATTGTCATGATTTAGTTGCCCAGAGCTCATGTGATGGCCTCTGCAAGATCGTGACTCAACTATCGTCGATCTGATGTCTTGGGGCAATCTGAGCCCTTGATTTCAAATTCATTTCTCGCTCTTTGGAAATTTCAACTTTTTATTCATAAATATTATCCCACATTCATTGGGATATTACAAATCTTCACGGTATACAATACTAAGTGTATTATACACTTAGTAAGAAACATGAGAAGAAGATTATGGAGCTTAAGGGGTTCAACCTCCCCTTTGAAAATTGATTAAATAATAATTTATTTTGATCAGAATTATATTCCAACCACGCCCAATCAACATATAAGTCAACCATTCACAATTCACCACATGTCATCACTTGATAGGCAAATAATCTACTATTTGTACCCAATAAGATTTTGCCATACGTCTCAAATTGTATGTTGCCATGTGTCTCCAATGTTGAGTTGCCATGTGTCATAGTCTTAGGCTGCCAAATAGTAATATGCCATGTGGCACCATTCACACACTGCCATGTGTAAGAATTTTGTTGGTGACATGTGTCCTGCTCTTGTTGGCCCATGGTTTAAATGGCTAAACGGAAGGGTAAGTGAGGGGAAGTGGATATTTGTAGGCGACAAAAGTTAGGGGGGGTAGTTTGTAGGCTGCGGGTTGCGGTGAGTGAGGGATGTGAGTCCAATAAAAATGTGAGTTCACGATTCCAACAAATAGATAATGAAATAATCTAAGTGTTGAGTGAAAGGAGGATAAGTAAGTATTAGTGGACTGGCATATGGTAGGTTCGCAGGGATGGGAAGATGAGGGAAGTGAAGAGATGAGTTTGCCAACCCGATGACATCACAAATTATTCTAAGTGTTGAGTGTTGAGTGAGGGAGGTAGGGAGTGGAGTGTAATAAGAAATTAGGGTCTTGGACCCGTGAAAAAAGAAGAAAATAGGGTCTTGGGCCCATGAAACAAGAAGAAAATAGGGTCTTGGGCCCGCAAATTTTTATGTGTTTCGAAGAAAAATAAAGATTTATTCCACATGGAAAAAGTGCGCTTTTTTCCGCTTAAACTTTAAACCTGGATATCTTGAGCACACGAACTTGGATTTTCGATCCGAAAAATGCGTGGCGAAGATGAGACCGAGGGATACATCATGGACTTATAATATTTCAAAAATTTTCTTCTTTTGATATCAATTTTTTTATGAATCCAAGAGCGGGAAAATTTAGATGACCAAATTTTGGTCAACAAAACTCAACATCCCCCAAAAATTATTTAGAGAAAAACAAACCAAAATCAAACATGCAAATCATGCAATAACAAACAAACTATGCAAAGCAAGAAATATAATACAATAGTAAAATTATGAAATCAAATATGAAAAAAAAAGTGAAACATATGCAAAAATTAAACAATAAAAACTATGATACAAAACTGCTCCAGAGAACAACTAGGTGAAGTAATGCTTAAGGGATTAACATTAGATAGGAAGAGAACATAATTCACCTTCCCGACTTTGCAATATGTATGAGAAAACTCCTATTCTTTTAGTATCTTGAAAATCCTTGCTACCAACGTTATGCTCATCAAATCCTCTTTTCACAAATTGTTAGTAACGAGGTGGAAATTTATGCTTGAACTTTCTCCTCTCTTCTTCCTTGATAACTTCATCTATCAAATTTGCACCCAATTTAAATATTCCTTTCACTTTTTCCATATCATCATGTTTTGTATCAACAACAATATCTATCACATCAACTATATCAATTATCTTATGAACTTCTTGTTGTTCATAATTTATGGAATTTACAAATATGTTGTGACCTCCTATTTTTTTATTTTCATGAAAAACCAAATTAGATAGTTGAGTTTTAGGCATATTAGAAATTTTAGCAGCTAAATCATCATCATAAGAATCCAAAGGAAAATTCAAGGATAGGAAATTCTGAGAATGAAGGTTCATTAGTGGTCTCAAAATTAGTTACCAGACTTTTCATATATCTTTCTCTATCAATTTTGATCTTATTTGACTATCCATTCCATGGTAGCCAGAGGTGTGACCAATCTGATGCGAAATATCCTTTTAATTTCTACTCCCAATCCCTATTGAGTATAAGACCATATGATTCAAGGATATCTTCCATGACGATATCTATCAACTAGTGAACATTAGGATTAATTGCTACTCTAATTAAAACATTATTCAACTCACCAATCACCTTAACTCCAGACTTATCAAGTTGAGTGATGCTCGTTGAACATTTTGTTGGAACAACATTCAACTTTTTACAGACAAAGTATGGCATCACATTTGATGGTGCTCCAGAGTCCACTAAATAATTATGCACATTTCGATTGAAAATCTCACATGTTAGTGAGAAAGGAGGAGTCATGGACTTAGATCTTTCTTCGTTAGCAACATTGATAATTGTTTTTTGTACATTATTAACTACTATTTTGTCTAATGTTTTCTCAGTGGTTAAAGGTTCTATGTCTCCTTCTTTAAGGGATTTCAACAAAATATCACATTGTTATCGAACTTTACATACATCGAACACTGGAATTTTTGCTTTAATTTTCTTCATATATTCAATCACATTGTATTTTATAGGTTCAAGAAAGATAATTGAAGATTTTTGCACATCATAAATAACAAGAAGATTTCTCATAATATGCAGCTTGATGAAAGTTATAATTGTTTTCTATGGCCACTCTTCCTAAGTCAAGGTTCGAATTTGTAGGTGGTGGTTCAATAGCTTTGGGAGGAGTAGGTCTTCTCACAAATGGCCCATATGGTTTCTGATTTGAGGTGCCTTCCCTGATATTTCACTTCATGTCAACTATTGCATTGGATAGTTTTTAATCATTCTTTACATGGATTCCATATCTATGCGTTTCTTTTCTCTACCCTCTATAGGTTTCTTCAATAAGATAAGATCCCCTTTGAGTGGTGTTATATATTTTTGTCCAAGAGTGATTTGTCCTTCATTACAACCCTTCATTTCAAATTCTATCTTTTTTTCTTCTTCAAAATTCAAGGATAAAGTATTTTTACCGGCTCTTTTGACAAACATTAAAATGGACGCTGGTAAATCATTAGCATGTAATTCAATTTGCAGCTTTGGTGCAACAACATTTTCTTCCTAAAATTTGTTTAGAATGGTGGTAAAGTGTTGATTAAAGTCCTTAAATTTTTCATTGGGCCTCATGACATCAACAAATAATTCATCCATTAGGGCCCCTATGGTAGTTTCTTCCCCAAATTTATCTAAGAAATATTTTTAGAACTTAGTCCAATTGGTTATGGATCCAACAGGTAGATTCAAATACCAAGTAGAAGCCGAGTTCTCAAAGGTGTAGGGGGAAAGACGACATAACACGTCTTCATGTTGGACATTCATTAATCTAATGGCAAGAACAAACTTCTTAATATGTTATTCATGTAGGTAAGATGTTTCAGGATCATACTTACGGAGTAACTTCTCTAGATGCTTGAGTAAGTTATGTAATGGACTAGGTAGTGCCAAAGTATCCCTTTCCAACCATGGTTTATTATTGTTATCATTATTATGTTCCACGTTATTAGGTTCTCGGTTTGAATCCTTTGATTCTGGTTCTGATTCCTCTTCTTCAGGTTTTGAATATCCTTGATTATTGAAGTAATTTTCAATTACTTTCTAATTAATTAGCGAGCAACTAAAAAATGTACATTTAATTATCAATCTGAGATTGTATCTTACTTACGAACTATCGTGCACCGTATATGCAAGTTATATTGTTATTTTGCTAAGGGGTGGTAGTACTTTGAATGTCACAAATCAAGGATTCAAGATACTTAATTAAGTCACCAAGATAAGCTATTTCCTAAGTTGCAAGGAAGTAAATATTGCACTTGCAGGCAATGAAAGTTACACTTGCGAAATTGAAATCACACTTGCAGATATTGAAATCACTCTTACATGAATTGAAATCACACTTGTGGAAAGTGAAATCACTCTTGCAGGAATTGAAATGAAACTTTGTAGAAATTTAAATCTATACTTTGCGGGAATTGAAATCACACTATATAGAAATTGAAATATATACTATGATCTACTAGTGAATTGCTCAAGCATAATGAATACCTTGTTTTGTTGGGACAATTAAGAGTTCACTCATCCAATAGCAATCCAATAATGTCGATCTCAAACTACTAAAGACTATTGCTATCACAATTTAGGAAGCAAACAAAATAACGTGTAGTTGCAAGCGGAGTTGCAACAACGAAGCTATAGCACAAAAAGGAATCACAACGACGCGAGTTGTAGAAATACGAGTTGCAGTAATGTAGACTGCAACAAAGAGATATAACGCGAGAATGGTAATGAGATGAATGCCAACAATTATGAGTTGCAACACATATGTGATTATGACCTCACGAAAATAGAACCAATGTAGAATTATAGCTTGAAAGTGCTAATTCTTAACAACAAGAAATTAAATATCAATCACACACAAATTGCAATGACTATTCTACCATATTTTAGAATTGTAGTAGATTGAAAAATAAAGCAGGTATGAATTAAATAAACAAAACTAAAAGGTTAAATCCTTCACTAATGTACATGCAATACTTGACTAAGGAGGGGGCTCTACCCCCTTAGAAAAGGCACTAAGCTAAGAACTCAGAACCATGCGATCACCAACACATCAACACACGAATGAAAGCAGGAACATAAATTATATTGTAGAAGTTAAAAGTACAATAAAAACCGAATGCTTATAGCTAGAATAATTTCCTCCCCTCAACTATGGGGAAGCTGAGGTTTTTATACTACATGACTGATATCTAAAATTATACAAAGTGACGGATGGGCAACCATGAGAATCTGGTTGTTCATCCAGTTACATTGATTCTATCAAACTTTAGTGAGAATCGGTCATGTGTTGACTCGATAGGCAAACTGATTTCTTGTTTTAATCGCCTACTTGCCGCATGTCACTTTCTTCTATGAAGACCATTTCCCAACTATTGGATGTAGTGTTGATTATTGTGCTAGGGATATTTGTACTTGGAATCACAACAACGATAGACTTGGATTCACAATAACAAAGAGTGTTATTGGAGTTGCAGTCATTGTCCCGAGTCACAACGGTGGAGAGCATGCAAGAAGTTGCAATAGTTGTCTGGAGTTGCGACAACAATGAGTGCACTTGGAGTTGTGGTAGTTGGTTTGTGCTTGGTTACCTGGAGTTGCAACACAAAGAGTGTACTTGGAGTTGTAGTAGTTGGTTTGTGCCCGAAATTGCAAGATTTTAGCCACTGTGAGGAGTTGCAGTTGTTGTATTACACCTATCTAGCAATATTAGTACATGAAAGTAACAAGTTCCTATAAGAAATATGCAATAATGGAGTAATAATGGCATATGGGGAAGGATTCATACCTTAGTGATAAGTAAGGCAAACTAGGTAAGGAAGGTATCAAAAAGGAATTGATCAATGGAAAATGGTAAACAAAAAGGTATTATATGAGTGTTGAAAGTATGTCAATTTAGGCACTCGTCATCTCCTCTAGCCCAAAACTGTTGCATCTCCCCACGCAACCAAAAATTACTCAGTGTTAGAGAAGTTAGGGTGACCCTGGGGGTCACAGACACCACAAGTTACCTCTTCTACCGCCTCCTTATCCTCACTAATATCTTGTTCTGCTGGAAATCCTCTGATTTTTTGCTCTGTCTCTGTTTGAGTGGTCTATCAAACTAACATGAAATGTGTAGCCTGGGCATATACTTCTTTTGTCTCTTTGATTTGATCCCTTTCATGTGATCTAGTGAAGGGTTCCCCTACAACAAGAGGACTTGTTGCAGAGTAACTTGATTTCTTAGGTGCTTTTTGTTCCTCAAGCTCATCTTTGAGCATTTTAAAATTAATCTGTAGCTTCCAATTTTTCATTCTTAACATTCTGTTCTCTCTCATGGAGGATGCCTAAATAGGTAGAGAGTGTGGGATACTTACCCTTGTGGGAGTGATTCTTTATTATGGAGTAGGAACCTTTTTTTTTGGTTCCTATAGCCCTAGGTCTTGTGCATCAACTGAGACATCTCCATATGTATTTTCTGGTGGAACCTATTCTACTTCCTATTCTTCTCTGTCTGAATTATGTGAGTGGGTAGGTCGTTCCCCTGTAGTACCTCCTACTGGTTCTTTTGTAACAGTAGGGGACATTGGTTATGCTTATTGCTTCTCTTTTGGAGTAGCAATTGTTTCCTATTTGTTTTCCTCAATTTTTTTTACTGTTGTATCAAAGAGAACTTCTAAATCCTCTTTATATAGTGTACTACTTGATTGCTCCAACTTTTCCATTTTTGGCTCCAGAGGCATCGGAGAGTGTCTTGGAGGAATTATTTCTGCTAATTTTGGTGAAACAACAAAATCTTCTTCCTCCTATACCTCTTTTCTTTATGTGAGTCCTCCACCTCTGTTGTAGCTTGTTCTTCTGAAGGGCTCCCCACTGGTTCTGGTGGGTCGGTGGGAGCTTTCACCTGTACCTTTTATTCGTTTGAATATGATGCTAGGAGAAAAATAAGGATTCACTAAGAGTACCTTGTTCTAGTTTTTGTGTGTTATCCAAGGCCTCGTCGACTTCTGGGTTAATGTTCTCCTCTTGTTCTTGTGTGTCAGGGGAGGGTTTTGCTTCATCTATTCCCTGGTGCTCCTCCTGGGCTTGTTCCTTAGGCTCATGAAGTCTCTTCTTTTTACATTGAGTTGGAGCTGGATAGATGGTTCTCCATTTCCTTGAAATAGGGGTTTGTCGCTTTGTAAACCCTCTAACTCTCTTTGTAGGGGGTTTGGTGGAAGTTACCTCAATGTCGTTGTCATGGTCGTCCTTCACCGGAGTTGCAACATGCTGGCTTCTTTTCCCAGTTGACCTCTTGGATTTATTTGGTATGGGATTCACAAAAGATGGGATCATTGTATCCATGGCGTTGTTCCCCAGTGGAGGAGTTGCAGTGCTTGGAATCACTATTCCTAATGTATTGGTACCTGGTGGAGGAGTTCCAGTCGCTGCTCCTTCTAGTTCCAGAAGTGCAGGCATTTCCTGTTAGGCTTGCTGAAGTGCAACCACTTCACTTTTGGTGAGTAGAACATGTGGTCGGACGATGTTGTTCCAGGTGCAACCTTCTTTATGCAGTGCATGCTCCACCAAGATATTTATAAAGTCATGATGTGATACAACTTCTGTGGGGTTATTTTCCCTTTGAACCAACACAACCAGAATAAGAAATATGGCATGTTAATTGGCCAGTTGTGGCGTAGATGGTTAAGCAATATAATATGTTGGATGTAGATAGTTCCATAGTGACCTTCACAAGTGAAGTATCTCTGTACAAAATAGCTACATCCTCCCATGGGTGTGAAAAAGAACGACGTTCAAAACCTGTTCCCTTATTTACTAAAGCTTCTCCAACCTCGAGGAATTGCCCAAGAATTTCAGGCTGCAGAACTATTCTTGTGTAACATCGCTCGCCTGTCCTCAGTAGGCCGATGATTTATGCCAATGTTTCTTCTGTGAATTCTATATGTGCCCCTGTGACTTTGGAGTGTTCAACTCTGTAATTCAGGTAAAATTCAAGAGCTATCTCGTCATTATATCCCTAGAGGCGTTGAATGTATTCCATCCATCCCACTTGTTCTAGAATATGTCAGATGTTGTTATAGATTTCCAGTCGTAGTGTTTTAGTCGGCTATCTATGTATAAGTGAGCCTCCCATGGATACTTCCTTATGTTAACTCTGAGTATTCATGTTTGCAAGGGCTATGCGATTTATTGGGTGGAGAATTTTGGAATTGTGGCAATAAGGGTGGTTGGTGTGGAGATCGTGAATATAACAATGATAATCTTAGGTGGCGGCTGTGGAGGAATAATAATAGATACATGCCATTAAGACTTACTCATTGAAAATTTTGATAGGAACACGTACCTGTCATGTATTACCTTGATTGGTTGTATGAGTGGTGCTATTAGACTTGTGACGGTGGAGGATGGAGTCAAATCAACAATCCTATCTGGAATTGTAGCATCAACATTGTTAATTATGCCGACCATAACTAGGATGATGGCGGTGCTTATGATGGCGGTGCTACAGGTGGAGTCACAACAATGAGAGAAGTGGCGACGAAGCTGCAGTACTGAGAGTTGCAACAGCTGGTGATGCGACATAATGGTGGATACAGGAATTGCAACATCGATGGTGCGAGTGAAAAGTATGGGTGGAAAGTGAAAAAATGAAATAAAGCTGTAGTCAGAGTTTCAATGATGTGAGTCACAACAACGAAGCTGCAACAAATGAAATGAGAGTGTTGAAGTTTGGGGAAAGGAGTGGTGTTGCAAGTGGAGTTATAGCCAAGGGAATGAGAGAAGGGAGATTTGCAAAATGAAGAAAGGTTGCAAGTGGAGTCACATCCAAGGGAATGAGAGAAGGGAGATTGCAAAATGAAGAAAGGCTACAAGTGGAGTCACATCCAAGGGAATGGGAGAAGGGAGATTTGTGAAATGTTGTGGAGATGCAAGGAAATTTGCAGCAACGAGGATTGTTGCGGCAAAGGAAGTTGCAGCAATGAGAATTGTGGCAAAGGGAGTTGCAACAACATGAATTATAGCAACTGGAAATGCAGCAACATGAGGTGCAGCAACAAGAACTGCAACAACACGGCTTGTAGCAACAAGAATTGCAACAACATTGTTCTCCCCTACATATACTGTAAAAAACGTTTATTTAAAAAACCAAGTCTTTATGAAAATTTATTAAGAAGGATCCTAACATAACCATCACGAAACTGTGAAGTGCCCTTCTTGTTTATTCTGTTGTTATTTTTTATTTATTTATGTGCCAACTAGGTTGGTTTTCATACTTTTTTCTTTTTACTTTTTTTTTTTAACAAAGGAAAAGAATGGAGATTATCTAGTTGGGACTTGTTTGTCCTGAACAAGTTCTATATCATTGCCAAGCCATCCATTTGCAATCTTCCTAAAAAAGGATTTCTTTGATAGGGGTCAGTGATATAAGCAAAGTCTATGGCCATTGGCCATTAGAGGAATTATGTCTTCATCTATGGTACATAGTTTGGTGGCCCCACTATAATATATTGTATCAATCTCATATGGACCGAGCCATCTGGTGCAAAACTTTCCTCTAAAGTCCTTGAACCTAGAATCAAATAATAATTCCCACTCTCTAGCTTTGAACTCATTTTTCTTAATAAACTTATCATGCCATTTGGCCCTTTGATGTTGTATCACCGTGGCTTGGTGTAGGGAATCTTGTCATAGCTCGTCCAACTCATTAATTTGAAGCAGTGTTTATTGCTAAGCCTTTGATAGGTCCAACCCAAGTTGTACTGTTGTCCTAAGTGTTTGAATTTCTGTCTCAATGGGAAATACTACTCTTTTCCCATATACTAAGTCATAGGGTGTGCATCATGTAATAGTCCTCCATGTGGTTCTGTAGGCCCATAAAGCTTCGAGGAGTCTATCGGCCCAGTCCTTGAGATTTAATCTGACGGTTTTAGTGATGATGGCCTCAAGGATATTATTAGTCCCCTCTACTTGTCCATTTACCTATGGGTGATATGGTGTTGTTACTCTATGCTTGATCTTGTAGTTGTCCATCATGTCTCTAACAAGTCGTGATGTGAACTGAGTTCCTCCGTCGGTCACTATCTCTCATGGTATTCCAAACCTTACAAGGATCTCTTCATGGAGAAAATCCACTACTGCTTGTTCGGTTGTTGTCGAAAGTGTTTTGCCTCTGTCCATTTTGTGGCATAATCTGTACAAACGAGGATGTAGGAGTGTCGACGACAAGAGGGATTTATTGGTCCCACAAAATCAATGGCCTATTTGTCGAAAGGTTCTAACACCATATGTGGTTTTAGTGGCATTTCATCTATTTGTATGGTTCTACCCATGCGTTGGAAATTGTCGCACCTCTTCACATACTCTTTGGCGTCTCTTAAAAGTGTGGGTCAATAATACCCCCGATAAAGTACCTTATGCCCAATCCTTTTATCTACAAAATGACCCCCACATGGCCCATCATGACAATATTTTAATATTTCATGGACCTCATCCTCTCGTACACATATTTTGATAATCAATTCAGGCTTAGTGTAGAAGAGGCAACCACCAATCCATGAAAATATTTCACTTTTCCTGACTATACTTTGTCGTTCTTTGGGAGTCATATGATGTGAAAGTATTTCTGCAGCAAAAAAGTTAACAATGTCAGCAAACCAAGGTGAGTTAGTAGACACTGCAAAGTGGTGTTCTTCTGGGAAATGATCTTCTACTAGAGGTTCATTCTCATTAGATGTTATTCTAGAAAGGAAGTCAACAACTACATTATCTTTTCTTGGTTTATCTAGAATGGTAATATCACATTCTTGAAATAAAAGCAACCATCTAGTGACCCTACCATTGGTGATTGGTTTGTTCATTAAATATTTGACAACAACATGACCAATATGTAATATGACAGGATATCCAGTAATGTAGTGTTTAAACTTGTTTGTTGCATGAATAACAACAATAAACTCTTTTTCAGTAACCATATAGTTCAATTATGCAAGCGAGATATTCTTATTTACATAGTAAATTGCATATGGGTCCTTTCCTTTGAGTTGTCCGAGAATGACTTCGACAATTGTGTCTGATGCATTGACGGAAATGTGGAACGAGAGGGTCCAATTAGGCCCTCTTAGTATAGGAGCTTCAAATACTTTGATTTTCAATTCATCAAGCGCATGCTGGCATGTCTCTGTCCATACAAACTCAATGTCTTTGTTAAGTAAAGAAAATAATGGATGAGCAATTTGTGAAAAAATTTCAATGAATCTACGGTAATAATCAACATATCCTATAAATCTCCGTACCTACTTCTATGAAGTTGGAGTTGGGAAATTTAGTATTACCTTTATTTTTTTTGGATCGACTTGAATACCTTTTTATGAGATGCGATGTCCCAGTATGATGCCATAAGTTGCCATCATAAAACAATTTTCCTTACTGAGGTCAACATTTGACTCTTTGCACCTTATTAACGTCTTTTCCATCTTGGCTACTGCTTCATCAAATTCATCCCCATATGTTGTGAAATCATCCATATGTTTTTCCACATGGCAACTAATAGACAGATTAGAGATGGAACCATGTGATGAGGAAAAAACAACATTCACCTTTCCGTGGGGGACATTCTCCTACCGTGTTCTACCATTTGGGTTATGCAATGCCCCTGCCACCTTTCAACGAGTTGTTATAGGTGTATTCTTTAATCTATAATCAAATGAATATACATAGATGGAACCAACATGTATATTCTCTAATGGTTCCCTTGGTGTGTCATGTGGCAACCAATAGACAGATAGAGATGGAACCAACATGTACTTAACACCATCGTTCGGATGCGTCCAATTTGACCATGACCTTGTAACGTGACACGTTAGGATTGGTCATCCCATCTTTTTCAGATCCTTGCGCTACTTACTTTCATTCATATATTTGAAGTGAATCTTGCGCATAGTATTGAAGGAATATTCCTTCAATACCATCTCCGTCGGAGTTCCAAAGTTCTCTTAACTTGGTGGACTCCAAAACTTAAAGTCTGACATCGTCACACAAATCATTTTTAATCATCCACTGTCGACATGCAAATCCATGAAAATGGAATATTCCCTCGATACCCTACCCTCAGAGTCTTCCTAAAACCGCATATCGTTAACCTCCGACACAACGACTCCAACTGGTCCCACATGTCCCTAAACTTCACTACTATCACCTTGACACATGAATCCATGCAAGAGGGAATATAACTTTGATACCTCTCCTGTTGAAGCATAGATTGATCCATAAAACTTTCCCACTCCGACCTCACGACTTTGATAGTTTTATTTTCAAGTCTAGGCCACTCAATGACTCTGATACACAAATTTGGGAGATCTACACTCTTAATTCGCATTAATGACAAATATTGTGGTCTCATTTTGAAACCATCCTCGTATGCAGGTGAGTTATTACACATTTATGGGGGGATTTGATACATATTAATCGACATTAAACCCTCATTTTTCAAACTATCTTCCTCTGTAAGTTTGTAAAATGCCCTCTCAGATTTGATTAACTCAGAGATACTCTCAGACCATTTACTTAGCTCAATTGCAGGTATCACATCTTCTTAGTAAGTAGTTTGTCTCATTACAGTTGTCACATTACTTTCCCTGAATTAATTTGTGTTTTGAATTGGCGATACAAGATCTGGCCGACAATTTATTATGGTAAGCCAAAATACCAGGAGGCCTAAAGGCTCTACCTCTTTCTAGTCAGCCTCCGCAACATAAATTTCTTCCTACCAAGCAGAGGTCCTGGTGACAGAAACCACCCATCACACGTGTGAAGACCACAGTCCTGGATACAACAAAATCTACAGGATATTCAACACTGGAGATTTTCTTCCAAAGGATGAGAACATGGAAGTATACCAAAATATCTGAAAAAGTAGCATCGATCTGGTTACTTCCCGACCAATAATTTTTCCCTACAATGAGACAACGCAATGGTGTTTCAAACAGTTCGACCTGAACACCACAACTATCATAAGCAAGAAGGGGAGCTGAGTGTCATCCCTGAGACCCGAAGTCATCGACCTAAGGTACCACTTACCCATTCCCACATGTGCTCTCAATGAGCCATTCTTGAAAGGCTTCGCCCAAGGTAACAAAGGGCAAGCCAAGTTGATGAAAGATTGGTGGGTGGATGAGGATGAGACACTTAAACAAGGACAAAAACTGGTCCCCACCCATAGACTCAAAGCACCTTACAAATTGTTGGTCGCTATGCTATGTTGGATTTATGGTGAGGAGAAAAGCACATATTTTTAGATAGATTGGCTACCACTAACCCATACTATTGTGAAAACTGGACAAGTTTTCAACTGGGTCGACATCTTGGCTTTCAACATCTATCTCCACATGAAAAACATTCCAGGTATAAGAAAACCCTGTTTTTATATGTCAACCTACTTCATTGATGCCATCTGTTCCTTGGTACAATTTATTGACCTTGGATGGAAGTGGGACTAGGACTGACCCCCTATACATGTGTACTGCTTTGAGTTATGGAGTATAAATTATATAAAATTCTTTTATGACATATGTAACCTTTTCCTCTCACCTCTGCATAATGTACTTTTCAAGTTCCCAAGACACATGATTTCCTTGGAAGCTAGGACTAGGATGCAAGGAATATCTGACTAGCACTTTTACAAATATTACTCATATGTTAGAGTATATGGCACCATTGGATCCCCACACCTTCTAACCTACTTTGTCCCAGATTGTTTATTAATGAGGGAAATTGCCTATTTGACCATGGGGACATGGGTCACTTCATTACTTTTGAGTAGCAACAAAAATCTCTGGCCTATGTTTCCAATCAACATAGGGAACTACACCATTTCCAATGGCCCTCATGCAAGGAAAGAGGAAGATTCCCTACAAGATGTGTGCCTATGTCTAGGAGAGCCTAACATCCATGACCCTCATGAGCTTGCAGTCAACCACATCAAATCTGTCGGTCTCACTCACTCTAACATCCATGTGGTCGATTTTGAAGAAGATAAATTTAAAGGAATCCTCGCTTATGAAGAGGTTCTACAAAAGTTGCACAATGACACTGCCAAATAGGAACTTGAAGATGAACAAGAGGAAATGAAGATGGTAACAATTGATCAGTTTCAAATATTGATACAACAAGAATAAGACAAGGACAACCTTAAAGAGAAGGAAACGGTCAAGAAAGAAGAAAAGTTAGAACATAAAACACTCCAAGCTGAAGAGGAGTATCAAAGAAGGCAAGCTGGAGAGGAAATAATCAAAAGAAAAAATGAGTTCAAAGCATAACAAGTTTCCCTCCAAAAGAAGAAAGTTGTAGAGGCAAAGGCTAAACGAACAACTGATGAGGCCGAGGCTCAAAGGAAGGCAAAAGTGCTATTGAAACAACAAAAATTGAGCAAGACTCTGAGCACCCCATCAATGCCCAATCTGGGCATGGTAAATGTTCCAACTTAGGACCTCACCCCACTCAATGCCATTCTAGGGGATACCTCTCTCTCGTCACAAAATTTGAACTTTGAAGGCACTGTAGTGGCTATCAAAAACTATTATTATGATGATAAGACAAAGAGTATCGAGAAGAGGTCAAATAAAAGAAAAATAGGAGAAACCAACAAATCCAGGTCATCTATAGGGAGAGTAGTGGAGTGGAAGACTGGGCCTGACCCAAAAGAAAATGTTGTTCATGTGGCTTCTTCTCTCCATGATTTCATAGGACTAAATGCCTCATCCATCCTTGAAGTGACCAATGCCTTAAGCATGGCAAAGATGAGGATTACAGAGTTAGAAATCGAATTGAAGAATGTAAAATATGAGCTCACTTCAGAGTTCGAGAAAACCATGAAAGTGGTTGATCTTATCAACACAGAACAACTAAACAAAGCTCTACACATGTAAAGACATGAGATGAATGTTGAGTTCGAGAGAAGGATGCAGACCCAACGACATACCCATGAGAAATAATTGGAATGGGAAAGACAAAAGCTCAAAGTAGCCCTGGAAGAGAACATGAATTCAACACTCACTGTAGAGATTATCAAAGCCCAAGATTTAGAGCTAAATGAGAAACTTCCAGTAGACCATAAATAATTCTTGAATCTGCTCAATAACATACAGGTTGGTCGAGAGGATCAACTCAGACTGGAGGATAGGTTAATAGAAACTCAAGGACAATATAAAAAAGCAAATGAGGCCCTTGGTAAACTTCTTAATTGGAAAGAAATGCACAGATCCCCCCCTACTAGACTACCGATGTATTCTATTGAAGAAAGACTCAGAGATCAATTTTTCTTCGACATTGGAAACCCTTCTTTAGGAATGTATAGGTTACCCAAAAATCAACAACTAACGCCTGTATGGAGCTATGGAATAGTTCAAACTAGTTCATGAAGGAATTTGAAATGCAACCAATGCTCTCCATCGATGAAGTAACACCTATCACTACAAGAATCGTTGAGGTGGAAGAGCGCAAGAAAATCAACCAAGCAAGCATTCAAAGCTTAACTCGGATTGGAAAAGAATCCCTGGAAGAACACTTCTTAAGACCTTCTTGGTTCATCATCAAGATCCAACAATTTGTTAAAAGCACAACGAAGGAGTTACAACAAGAGGTGCCCGCTAAAGTTTGCAGTGGAGAATTAATCATTGAAAGATCACAATTCAACAAACTAGAGGACATAATGAAAGATTATTGCCTGTGGGAAGAGCATCAAAACTAGATGCAGGATGAGAACAACTCATGATTATGAAATTTGTGTAACTGTCCTAGATGCCTCATTTCTCTACTTTTGTAATCTTGCTTTCAGATTAGGCATGTGGAGAGTCATTTTGTAAAATGGCCCAATACTCTTAATTGAATTATCATAATGTAAACAATCCCTCCATATTATAAAAAGAGAGGACTATCCATATGTTACAAAAAATTTTGCCTCAGCCCCTGCAACTTGCCTTGATGACCTTTCCATTTCCCTATGTAGAGTTGAAGTCCCCTTTTGTACCTTTCAGATCCAAAATAACACATTTTTCCACATACACGCGCCCTATCAGTTAGACAATAAGTGTATACGCAGGTTTCTCCACTACAGCCCGCGTACATCGGGTTGGGTGCTCAAAATTAAAAATTATGTCAGGTTTCCATGCCATGTAACGAGATCAATGATCCTTGACCTTACATATACTGGAAACGCTTTGACTCGGCCCTTCAGTTCCATTTGAAGGCTATAAATTTAGCCTTATCCAAGCCTTGAAGGAGATTCAACAATTCAACTTTGACAGCAAAGACTCTGGAGAAATTTCACTTCATATTGAGTCTACATCCCTTTATCCTTGAAAGTCTGAACTCCTTGTTTAACCCCCAAGCTCTTCCTTCTTTGTGATGGAGAACCTCATTTTCTATTTTATATGAGCATGCCTTTGGTGGAGGATTGAAGTGGTGGAGGCGCAGCTGGAGGGAATTAGTTTCTCAGTTCCGATGTGTGCCGTTACAGAAGTTTGTCACCTATATACTTGTG
>JZKD02S0357226.1:87163-111394 GCA_000966675.3 Picea glauca | reverse complement strand
CTCAATAATTTATCTGTGCCTGCAACACAGTGGGTAGCAATTTACTCCTCCATAGTCATACCACCCCTGACCCCTTGAAGCTTGAGATTCACTACCTTGCCCCGACAAGACAATCATGTGATAAAATATATGTCATCCACTTCAATCCTCAATGGTTTTCCATCGAGGTTGAAGGCCTCTGTCTTTGGATCCCAATAATTTACTTGCAATCGGAGTAACCTCACTTGAGCCCTCATTCCTTTGAGAGCCCAAAATTTATAAAGGCCACATATTTTTAAAGCTTGTTGGGCCCCTGCATCCCTTCCCATTGTTGCATCTATCTCTTCATGCTCTCTCTCCCTCCATTCAATCACCATCCTACAAAGGAAAAGCCATTTTTTGAGTTAATTCCTTTCATGAAAGTTTTCATAGACTTGTACACGGGCTAGCTTGGTAACAGTCGCGTATAGGGCTACATATACGTGGGGAAAATTTTCCTTTCTTGTGTATATGGGGTCGTATATGCAACCCGATGATCTGTCACCCGCGTACACACTAATTTAAAAATTACACCCTCTAATACGAAAAAAATGAGGCCTAAAATTTAAATTTAAACCATTGAAATTGAAGTAGAGGGGATGGGCACTTACTTGGTCCAGACGGTTGTTGATTTCGTTGATCGTAGCTCCTGCAATCGACACTTGAAGATCATGGAAAAATGGCCTAAAATGCACTATGTGGGTGAAAAAACTCAAATGGTATGGTAAAATGGTCTATTTTTACTATTAATAGAAATTTTGTACCCACTTCACATAGTTTGTGCTAATTTTTGACCTTATGGACTAATAGTGCAGTGGAAAGAGTTGGTTTTTGGTGGTTTTGTCCAGGATTTTTTGCGGTTTCCAACATCATACTGCCCATTCATACATTCAATAGGTAAATTCTTTCACCAACATATAGGATAAGTTGTCACTCTATTTTGCATTCTTGCATCATCCTATGACTGTGATCCATACGCCTTAGGTACAAACCCATTTATTAGCGACACATAACCTTCCTACTGCTACTAGAAGTGTCATTTTAAGTGGTAGAGGCTTACCAAACATGGGTGCCTCAGTTAGAACCTTTGTGCCATTTGACTCCCATGCAGAAGTTATTCCATAGGACCAAGAGTTCCTTATAGTTTCGATATGAATTTGCATTCAAACCCCATATTCTTACTCACAAGCATTCTCACCGTTACCTATGGGACTCCCCCTGAGTCTATGTTAAGCTCTTTTATGACTCTAAAAAATGAAAAATATTGTCGAGTGAACTTGCCTCTTTCACACTCGTTAAATGGCTTTGAAAGGATGTCTATTTGGTGTAAGTTTAACCCTTTTTCTGACCAAGTAGACTACTTATGAAAAATGAATACTCTAGTCACCATTGGCTAGAAGAGTTCTCCTAAGTATTATTTTATACTTTTTTGGGCCCAGGGGACTAAATCTACGAAAAATGACATTCTTTGGAGTTAAGTTGTAATCAGATTCCATCATCTTGCTTGCAATATTGAGTGTATTTCTGGTTCCCGCTTTCTCATTATAAGCCTCTTACCTCAACAATTTACATCACTAGCCAAACACAACCTTTTTTATATCCTTTGCAACTTGACACCCTATACCCTAAGAGGAAACATACCCCCAAGTGTCCATGCCCCGCATGCACTTCCTTGAATTGAGCATAGGTATGTTCCACTGTTTGGAGCTAGTTGCTTACTCACAATACTCATTTCCTCTTCTGTGTCATAACATTTCTTTGCCTATGAAAAACAAAAAAAAATACGGGTGGGAAAATAATATCATCTCATATCGACAACAATCATGTCGCCTTTGAACATAGCACAAACATTTGAGTCCACTGTCATCCAAATTTTGGGTTTAGCACGACCTTAGGAAGTTGAGATCGTTACTTAGAGTTTACTCCTTCAACTGGTTGTTCTTCCAGTCCTTATGGAGAGTTTGTTGATGCCTCTTGCATCACGAAGTTTTATCATCAAGTCTATGTTGCCTGAGTTATCCATATGTCTCATGATCTTGTTCAAAGGAAGTCTATAATCATGTGTTGACCATTTCTCAGAACTCTTGACTTTGCATGTCGGCCATACCCTCAGTGTATCTCAAAGTCACATGAAGCTGTAGTCCTATCATGCACCCTAGTCCTACTTTCATTATGGGTAGGTAACCTTGAACCCAACAATTGACATCTTCCCATTGGTCGCTGACTGGGGGGTTTCCCCTCTGTTCGATGACAAGAAATCTATTCACACATTGGGATTCATGCAATGTCTTGGATGCCATTAGCCTTATTGGTGGTTTCCTCACCTTTGTATGCAGTCTTCCTTATTGGCTGCTATTCAAAGGGTCTCTTTCATGCACTACTTGCATCTGGTGCATGCAGGAGATGCACCGGGTCATTGGTTCATGAACATCCTATTCGCCTGAGGTCCTCTTAATCATCAAGCTATTGCTTTGTACATCATGCTTACTGATGAGAGATGCCTTAATGCTCTCCTTTCAATAGGTCTCCTTCCATCAAATTCAACTCATATATTCTGGAAATGAGACCTAGAGTCTTATTAGTACCTAGAGGCTTGTAGTCATCAATGGCAGGTTCTCTCGCCATTGATAGTTGGGAATGCATCGATGTCTTTTGATCGATGGATTCTTCAAGTGTTCGACCTCAACACCCTTATTCACACTCTTAAGAATGTACTCGGTGCCTTGATACCTACTTTCATTATCGGTAGATTGTCTCACATTTGTTAATGGTATACCTTAATGATCAGTAATCAAACAAAGTCTCATTGTGTTCGACATCGAATCCTCTATTCACATTATGTAGACTTGTACATTCGACGAATAGTGTAGAAGACCTCGAACTTACAGTAGCAACATTCCTAATCTGTTGCTATCTTTCATTGGACCAATACCTATATGACTTAAGTGATCATGGAATATCAGATTGTACTCCATTGTATATGGATATCTTCAGATTGATTTTGAGTCTGGATTCCACTATGCCTTGTTCGTGACTATGACAACCTATGGCACTTTTTATTTCCTATTCATCGCCATGAACAACTATTTGATATATTTCCACATGGATCTGCAGTGTAATTCAGATTGGTAGCCATGTGTACAAAGTCATTATGGATTATAATATTCTCATGAGTAACTAGCACTTCCAGCTAAGTCTCCATTACTCCACTTCTGGGAATTATAATGTATTTCGACCATCGCAGATACTCCTCTGACCTCACACATTAAGGGGCATCTGTTACAACAAATTTTGCCTCACCCCATGCAACTTGCTTGGATGGCCTTTCCATTTCCCTATGTAGACTTGAAGTCCCCTTTTGTACCTTCCAGAGCCAAAAAACATATTTTTCCACATATACACGCCCTATCAGTTAGACAAAAAGCATATACGTAGGTTGCTCCACTACAACCCATGTACATCAGGTTTGGTTCTCAAAATTAAAAATTATTTCAGGTTTCCATGCCATGTCATGAGATCCATGATCCTTGACCTTCCATATACTAGAAACGCTCTGACTCAGCCCTTCAATTCCATTTGAAGGCTATTAATTGAGCCTTATCCAAGCCTTGAAGGAGATTCAACAATTCAACTTTGAGAGAAAAGACACTATGGAGAAATTTCACTTCATATTGAGTTTGCATCCCTTTATCCTTGAAAGTCTGAACTCCTTGTTTAGCCCCCAAGCTCTTCCTTCTTTGTGATGGGGAACCTCATTGTCTCCTTTATATGAGCTTGCCTTTGGTGTAGGATTGAAGTGGTGGAGGCCCAGCTGGAGGGACTTAGTTTCTCGGTTCTGATGTGTGCCGTTACTAAAGTTTGTCACCTATATACTTATGCTGATTATTTTAATAGAAATACTCTTCTCTCGTCTAATTGATATCTTGCAAATATTTGAATTATTATTCCATGGGCATATTTGTCATGTATGTTAATGGATTATGGTAATTTATATGCTAACATTATATATTATCACCATATGCTTGTGTATCTTGGTTGTTGAGGACAAGTTGCATGTATAAAGCTTTGAGTTGTGTGCTCAACAATGGTATTCATCAAATGCCCAGATGAGTTGGGCTCTTCACCTTGTCTTGTTAGCATTTCATTTATATAGCATACTTTGGATTAGATTTGATTTCAGCGTGTCATTTCGTCTATTGTGGTTTACTCCATGCCATAGAGAGATTTTCCTCGTAACACCATAAGAAAGGGTTTTTGGTTTTCTGATATAGCGGAACAATATTTTTACTGCAAGTTAATTTGAACCAGAGACATTTGAAGATTGTGGCATTAATGTGTATGAATAATACTATTCTATTTATACGTGTTTATTTATGTAGAGTATGAATGTTGGTTTATGAATTACTTCTGAATTAAGTTTCATATGTTCATAGTTGCCATGATTTTTACTTTGAGTACAACAACAGTGTGATGCAGTTAGTTAATCAACTATTTGTTTCTAACTAGTTATGTTGTTAAGCTTTGATGTTACTTGTTTATACAAATTACTTCTATACAAGTAATATAAATATTTCATCGTGCTTATCTTTTAGTTTTCTCCTGATCAGGATAGGTTAGCATAGAGTAGAATATAAATGCATCTTATGACAGTAGATAATCATCTTAGTTTAGAAGTAGTTCTTTAGAATTTTAATTCATTCGAGAACCTTCAGTTCTCAGATTCATATTTAGTTAGCATATTAGTTAGATTGGTAACCAGACCAAAATATGGTTGGAAAAAATATCTCAAATGAGAGTGGGTCCAAGTGGGACCTACCATCGAGACTTTTCCCTCATCAACTTGAAAAGCCATTCAGACCCGTCAACATACATGGCACTAGAAGGAGGGACTTAGAAATGAATGGCTGCAAAGAGAAATACAAACCATTCCTGTTCTATTCTGTAAGTTAGCACCCCTTTATCCCATGATTCCCATCCACCTCATTTTTAGCACACTACACTTCCCTCATCGTATGCTGTGAATACATCGGCTCATGCCAGTACTCAACGTGTTCCCACTCATCTCGAGTCCTCATTTTCTTCGCCTCAACACCACATATTAACCCCCTTAGAGGTTAAAACCATCCTCAAACAATCCCATGAATGTGTAGATTGCGCCTTAACTAGACAACTGAGTAGACAAATGGAACAACTTCCCATTGACTATTCATTACCTCGGGTACAGGAAAATCCTCATAGTGAATATCCCTTCTTTACTGATCCTTATGTGTATCAATAAAATTCTTCTATCGGAACCCCTAGATATCATGTACCTCAAGACACACTAGTCTTTGAAGATACCTATGATTTCTACCTTGAACTTTACATACTATCTGGTGGTGTCGAAGGTAGACCTCCCTCTCCTCCTGAATTGTCGCCTTACACACCAAGGAACGAGTCGAAAGAAGACTCTGAGGAAGAAGAGGAAAACAAAAGTGAACCTGAAAACAAACCACTTCAAGTAATATTGTACCAACCTCCAAACATGGCCATGGCTAATGCTAATAAAAATCCCCCTCCCTATCACCCTTGGTTGGTCCCTGATGCAGTCGCTATACCAGGAGTTGTGAATGCCATGCCTAGACATCTTGAGAAATTTCTACCGAAATTTGACCCTGATAGAAAAGACTCGACAGAGAACCATGTTAAGAAATTATTACTTTCAGTAAGACTCCAAAGAATTAGGAACATAGATGTTGTCTTTCGTTTGTTTCCACTCACATTTGAGAACAAATCCTCTACATGGTTCTTCTCTTTAGAGGAAGCATCTATTCCTGACTGAAGAACTTTCGAAACTATCTTTCTTAGGAAGTTTGGAGAAAACAAGACATCATAAACTCTTGTCCTAGAACTGTCAATGTAACATCCCCCAACCCAACCAAGGGACATTACAGTGCAAAATATACATAAAAATGAAATTTCTGCTAGCTAATTTAGTTCATTTACTATTAACTTATTTTTTGTAGCTTTCGGCTACCAATTAAAATAGATTTAACTACTGTCTATAACCACAAAATAGAAGCATCTACATCATGTTAATAATAAACATGAAATGTAGCTAAACAACTCATTACAACAACATATAAATCACTTCCAAATACACATAGTTCATGCACAACAATTAAACACATAATTTAACACAAAAACAAGATAAAACACTTATCTTTTCACAACAGTTGTGCAACCCGCTGGTTGGGACGAATGTTCCACCCAACCATAGATTGACAGTTTCAAATATCAACAACCAGTCACCCCCAAGCTAAGGCTAGCAATCCACAAAAGAGGATGGTCTGTCACAGTCCACTCACAACTCATAAAACTCTTAACCCAACTAATATTGTCCTACAACTATCCTGATTTTCCATCAGCTCTCTTCCTCTTGACATGTCTAACCCAAAGAATGTACCCCTTCATTTATCTTAGTCACTTGGGTGTCCCATTTGTTTATCAAGGTCTGTCTGACACATGTAGCTAGGAATATCTCAGCTCAAAACTCAAGGGAAATTGCTGCTAGGAAAACTATCAGCAAACCAACAACAAACACTTGCTATTTTAGTGAAACTCACACCAGAGTTCACTCTTCGGGCTTGAGAACCAGGCTCTTCAGTTTTCCAGCTCCAATTCGCTCCAACATGATCTAGAATTTTCCCTCCATGGTTGCATTAGCTTCAAGGTATTTTTCTTGTTCTCTCCTTCTTTCTCATGCACAAACATGACTCCCTAAAACTGTTGTTCCCACCCATACAAATTTCCTCTCTTTGGATTTCCTTTCTTGACTCACATTCTTCCCCAAGCTGATTGTACTCAACCCCCATGTGCCCAATAACTTTGGGATGTTACCACTCACACCCACCCTCTTACATGTATTCAATGGTTGGCTTGAGAACACTCAAGCAAAAATGGGAAGGTTCATATACAAATAACAAATTTAGGAAAATGGGTTAAATTAATATACATGGGTATTTTCCTCTTGGACCACTTAGCAGTTGGCATCACATTTTTATTAATAAAACTAGGAAATACAATTTGCATATTACATCGCTTGGTTGTTGAAATATATTATATCTACATAAGCATTAATTAAACAGATGATTATAGTGGGGATGTTACATTCCCCCTCCCCTACAATTGCGTGCTATCCTCAGTCCACTCTATGCTGATATACATATATGCAAATTTACACCACAATACTTAGAAATAAAATTATGCAGTTTGACAACTCCAACCAAGATCTCATATTCCCCTCAACTCATCGACCCAAGGAATGCACCATTCGTTTATCAAGAATAACCCAAGGGATGTACCATCCATTTATCAAGGCTAACCCAAGGAATGAGCCATTCTTTTATCAAGGTCCCCAATGTAGTTTGATATGAATTTGAGATGTGGTTTCAGAACTCTAGCTGCTCAAAACAAAGTCTTGCATTCTGTCTTCTTCAAAACTGTAAAACAATTGTGGGTATTCTGTCTGCATGTTTTCTTCATGCTCCAATGTAGCATCCTCATGACCATAGAATATCCATTGAACCTTTACAAACCCTATGGATTTTTCCCTAAGCACATTGACCTTTCGGTCCAGGATGCAAACTAGTTCCACCCATAAATCCCCTTCATGCTCCACCTGGATCACATTCCAATCAATTATGTGGTTAGGATCATGAACGCATTTCTTTAACAATGAAACATGAAATACATTATGCACTCTCATGGATGGAGGCAAAGCTAACATGTATGCAACTGGCCCTATATTTTCTAATATTTCAAAAGGCCCATAATATCTTGTTGCCAACTTCAGACAACTTCCTAATCTTATCGAACTTATCTTTGCCTTCACTTTCAAAAACACATGTTCTCCCACTTTAAAGTCTCTGAAAACTATGTTCCTGTTTGCATAAATTTTCTGCCTATCCTGGGTATTGTTTAAATTCTTCTTTATCTTTGTCATATGATCTTCCATTTCTTTCAACAATTTTGGTCCAACAACTGCTCTATTTGCTGGATTATCTCAACTCACTGGTGTGTTACATTTTCTGCCATACAATGCTTCAAACAGACCCATCTTCAATGAGGCCTGATACCCATTATTGTGTTGATGTTTTGGTAGCTCCGAGAGGTATTAACCTCCGCGTGTAACCTATGACTTAGAATAGAATATTCCAGAAGCAAGTGAACCATTAAACATATGTGTGGAAACCCTAGAAGACAAGTCGCCTAATAGAATAAATAACATTAGAATATTATCTTCAAGAAATACAAGTTGAATCCACAAGAAAAAGATAAACATAAAATATAATTACCAGAAAGTTAGGTCGACCGAACCAAAAAAGTCACTGGACATATTAATATAAATAAAGGATGTTTTAACTCATTTGTACACCCAGTTAGTGCACAAGTCTTGTGGAGAGATGCATTTGCAGCTGCAACTGTAGCTGCAAGGAGGAATAAAGGGCGAATGGTCATCTCTTGGTCTTGGTCTCTCTCTAGTGCTACCAAATGATATTCTTGGTGATTCTCTTGGTGGTTCTTGGTGAAACTCTTGGTGGTGCTTTTGGTGATATTCTTGTTGAGTATGGCGCAAGCGTTGAGAGAGTAGTGTAGCTACAATTGCTGTAGTTGTGTATGGTACTTGTTCTACAGATATGGAGACTCTCTCTCTTGTGCACTACCCTTGGAGAAGGATAAATCTACTTGTCTTTAGTTGTTTCTGCAGTTAACATCTAGAGTTTATCTATTGGTTCTAGAGTAGGCTTTCCAGAATTATTCTAAGTAAAGGTTAGTGTGCTCAGGGTGGCATATGTGAATGCCTATGGTTTGGTGACAATGATGTGACATTGTCTATGGTTAAATGAGCATACCAAAATTTCAACATGGTTTCAGAGTTGGTTTCCTTCGTAACAATCTAACCGATGGAAGGGAGATGATCAATTTCCCTCATTGCCAATATCATTGAGCACATACTGAACTCACTAAGAAGGTCACCTTAGTAGGGTGCATCTCTTTCCCAAATCAATTTTGCAAATTTCTGAAGTTGAGAAATTAGGGTTTCCTCATAAAACCCGAGGTTTGTAGTACCAATTGTAGTTGCAATGCTAGTTCCTTCATGCCAACTACATCGTGCCGGTTGCAACACTAGTTGTAGTGCCAGTTGTAGTTCCAGTTGCAGTGAAATTTTCTGTGAAGTGTTGGGACCAATATTTGGTTGTCTTAGTGAGCCTTACCCTAGTGCATCTCCAACTACCTTTAGATTACAAGTTGGAGCACCTTTGAAGTTTTAAGGTTCATCATTGCTTGTCGCCGTTGCCGAATGGTGCCACTGCTTGTCGATGCTACTAGAGGTATGTACTTATATATATTTAAACTATATCACTATTTTGAGTGTGATTGCGGAGGAGGGATCTCTTACAATCGTAGATCCAGTAGATTCAGAGAAACAACACACTCCATGTTTATTTTTTTTGATATGCCTCTAACTGTTATGGCATTATTGTAATCTTATGTACATCTAGCTGTATTTTGATATATTAAAGTTATAGTAACCTCTATTCAAAGTTAAAGTCATAAGCCGATTCTAGTCAAAGTATTAGATTGATTAAGGTTCAGATTTTAGAGTTTATTTGCATTATATTCTCTAACTCAAATTTCTGTCAAGAAAGCATATTGTCTTTAGTAAAGGGTACAGGTTGAAGAGAATACTTGTCATCTTGAGTGAAGGAGACTCAAAAGAAAATCAACAACACTCATTCTTGAAGATAAGACTCTAGGTTCCGGGTTTGATTGATTAAATTAATAAGTTTCAAATTTGCACATATCAAGTTTGATAATTGCTACATTACTAGTTGTGGCAACAATCCTTGAAAGGTTCTATTATTGCTAGATACAATGAATACTTGGTAGCATGTGAGTGATATTAATATAAATGCTAATTGTACTTGGTCAGAAGATGAACTAACATCTCGTCTAGCTGGAGATACTTCTTGTTTTTCTTCTAGGAAGGTCACCTTGGTAATAATATGATGATTACCATGAGATTGTGTTTTTATTCTTGTTGACATAGATATGTTATGAAAATGCTATTATACTTCTTGTTCTTGTTTTCTTGTTCCGGGTAGGTTACCATGGAGGAATGATTGATCACAACACTAGAAGAGTGTTGTTCCTATTTCTTATTATTGTATTTTTATTTTGGTTCTTGTTCCAGGCAGGTCAGAAGCAATAGCTCTAAGAAGGAGCTACTGTGATTATTGTTCTCATTCTTGCTTTTATTATTATAAGAGTATTATTATTTTCTATTGTTTTTCCCTTTGTTTTCCTTGTTCCGGGTAGGTCACAGGTGATAAATCTGAGGGAAGCTATAGTGACAGTTGCAGGAGACAACATATTAGATGGTATCTATCTTGAGACATAGAGCATACTATCCAGATAAGAAGTTGTATACACGACTATATACATCCATGTACCAAAGAAGAATAAGATGAAGAAGGGTACTTTTGCGAGATACATAGTATCTCACATGGATATTGATTGTAAGGAGTAGAAGGCTCCAAAGATGACTGAACAAATCCCATTGGTATAGTTGATCACTCTTCAGATCATCATGAAGAGTTAGTAGAGCTAGAAGGGCCTACCTAGAATCGTTGCAGTAACTAAGAAGAGACCAACGTGGTCCCATGAAACTTTGTAGGATGAAAAATTGATGAACAATATCATTAGGAGCAGATGGCTCATAAGATTATACAAAATCAGAGGGAGTCAAGCTTCAGAGGGAGAATGGAGACTCAAAGACTTTTAGATTTAGATGGAAGAGAGAGACATCTTCCAGAATTGATAGACATATGCCATGGGTTGAGAAGTATAGATCGAAGCTTCAGATACTTCAAGGAAAAATGAGATCTTATGGGAAGATTCCCTTGCTTCAGTAGACTTTGCTATAGTGACTGAGGAGGAAGCCAATCCAAAGGAGTGGGATATATATCTTTTCCTTGGTTTCGAGACTAGAAGGGAAGTTAGTGGTGACTTCCAAGTTGATCTACAAGATCAATCATGTTGCAGATAAATATCCTAGAGATGTACAAAGCCTTATTTGTGTCCCAAGGATTCTCTCAACAAGAGGGAGAAGACTATGATGAGACACTTGCTCTAGTATATTGCTACCAACACATAGATAGTAGATATGTTAACTAATCATCTGTTAGGGACAAGCTTGGAGTGGTCCAAATGTTTTTCTCTAGTAGTGAGGAGTGATGTGTTCCCCAGTAGAGGGAAGTGATGAGATCCCCAATAGTTGGAGCTACTCCAACGCAGGCTAGTATGCTACCCCAACGTAGGCTGGTATGCTACCCCAATGTGGGTTGGTACTCCAACACAAGTTGGTATGCTACCCCAACATAGGCTAGTATGCTACCCCAACGTAGGCTGGTACTCCAATGCGGGCTGAAATTGTACCCAACGTAGGTTGGTATGCTACCCCATCGTAGGTTGGTACTCCAACATAGGCTGGTATTATACCCCATCGTAGATTGGTACTCCAACACAGGTTGGCATGCTACCCCAACACAGATTGGTACTCTAACATAGGCTGGTATGCTACCCCAATGCATGTTGCTACTCCAACACAGGCTGGATAACTACCCCAACGTAGGTTGGTACTCCAACACAGGCTGATATGCTACCCCATCACAGTTTGGTACTCCAATGCAAAATAGTATGCTAACCCAACGCATGTTGGTACTCCAAAGGAGGCTGGTTTGCTACCCTAGTGCAGGTTGGTATGCTACTCCAATAAATGTTGGTATGTTACCCCAACGTAGGTTAGTATGCTACTCCAATAAAGGATGGTACACTACTCCAGTGAAAGTGCAGAACTTATTATGATGTATGGATTCGTGAAATTCAACAAGACAATGGTCAAGGTGTGCATAAGCACAGAAGCAATGATGATGATTGTGCCAAGAGGAATACCTTCCTCGTTAAGAGGGAGTGTTAAATTTTGAGTTAGATTCTGTGTGAACTAATGAGTTATTAGTTCCGTATGAACTAGATGTCGACCTGTAGTGTCAGAAATAATTACCAGTTAGAGTGTCGATTAATAACATCAGAGATTGCTAGCTAGAGGGCCAACCAATAATGTTGGAGGTGTTTGTTAGCTAGATGGATAATGTATGTCTATGATGGTGATACTTGATCTGTTTGATCATATGATATCCTGTGTGGCTATGGTGATGTTATCTATAGACTGGTCTGCAAGACCATGTGAGCATTGCACATGCCATGTGAGATGGATGGATGAGTTTGAAACCACTACATGAAGACCATATTAGTTAATACCTCCCCAGCTAAGAGGTAGTGTTGAAGTTTTGGTAGCTCCGGGAGGTATTAACCTCCACGTGTAAGCTATGACTTATAATAGAATATTCCGGAAGCAAGTGAACCATTAAACAAATTTGTGGAAACCCTAGAAGAAAAGTCAGCCTAACAAAATAAATAATATTAGAATATTATCTTAGAGAAATACAAGTTGAATCCACAGGAAATAGATAAACAAAAAATATAATTACCAGAAAGTTAGGTCAGCCCAGCCAGAAAAGTCACTGGACAAATTAATATAAATAGAGGACGTTTTAGTTCATTTGTACACTCAGTTAGTGTGCAAGTCTTGTGGAGAGTTGCAATTGCAGCTGCAACTGCAATTTCAAGGATGAATAAATGGTGTATGGTCATCTCTTGGTCTTGGTCTCTCTCTAGAGCTATTAATTGACATTCTTGGTGATTCTCTTGGTGGTTCTTGGTGAAACTCTTGGTGATATTCTCGATGGTGATTTTGGTGATATTCTTGGTGGTGATTTTGGTGATATTATTGCTAAGTATGGTGCAAGCCTTGATAGAGTAGTGAAACTGCAGTTGCTACAATTGTGTATGGTACTTGTTCTGCGGATATGGAGACTCTCTCTCTTGTGCACTACCCTTGGAGAAGGAGCATGATACTTGTTTTGAGTTGTTGCTACAGTTAACAACTAGGGTTTATCTATTGGTTCTAGAGTAGGCTTGAAAAAATTATTCTAAGTAAAGGTTAGTGTGCTTGGGGGTGGCATATGTGAATGCCTATGGTTGGGTGACAATGATGTGACATTGTCTATGGTTAAACGAGCATACCAAAATTTCAACATATTGTAGGAAAATTCCACTAAATGAATATAATCTTCCCACTTTGATGGTTGATCCATCACATACATTCTAAGCATTTCCTCAATTATTCCGTTAGTACTTTCTATTTTCCCATCTAACTCTGGATGATATGATGTACTAAGATTTAAATTTGTTCCAAAACCCTTGAACAAACCTTTCCAAAAAATAGATGTAAACTTTGAATTTCTGTCTGAAACTATTGCCTTAGGCACTCCATGTAGCCTAGAAACTTCTCTCATATAAATTTCTGCAATATTTGATTTCTGCAATATTTGAGGCCTTGTGTGTAGTCTTTATTGGAATAAAATGTGATGCTTTAGTCAATTTATTCACCACCACCATGATGGAATCACGCTGCTTTATTGTTTTGGGCAACTTAGTAATAAAATCAACTGTAACTACTTCCCACTTCCATTTAGGAATGGACAATGGCTGTAGCAAACTTGCTAGGTGTCTATGTTCTATCTTTACCTTTTGGCATTCTAGACATCGAACTATGTAATCAACCACTTCTTTCTTCATTCCCGACCAAAAATATTGGCTTCTTACTGTTTCAATCGTTTTATGATACAATGGGTGCCCGACATATGGCACATTGTGCATTTCCTTCATAACTGCATTTTTTAGCTCACTGGAATTAGGCACATACACTTTTCCTTTGTACATGAGAATCTCATCTTCTTTCAGTCATAATAATTAAATTTCTGTTGAAAATTACCTTGCTGTAATGCCTCTTTTATTTTCACATATTGCTGATCTGAATTTGCTGCTGCAACAATTTTGTCTTTAAAATCTGTCCTATGCAAGCTAATGGCTGCAATATGCACTTCATGATCTCTCTTGCTGAGTGCATCGACCACTTGATCTTCCTTGCCCTTTATATGCTTAACTTCAAAGTCATATTCACTTAGAATTTCTAACCATCTAGTTTGCCTAGCATTTAGTGTTGGATGTACAAACAAATGCTTCAGACCATAGTGGTTGGTCCTTAGCTTGAATTTCTTACCCATAAGGTAATTCCTCCACATTTTCAATGCATGTACAATCACTGCTAACTCTAGGTCATGTGTAGCATAATTCCTCTCGTGCTCTTTTAATTTTCCAGACTCATAGATTACGACATGGTCCCTTTGACCGAGAGCTCCTCCGAGTCCTTTGTTGCATGTATCGGTACACACAACAAAATATTTGTTTGGATTTTCTATGTTTAAGATTGGTGCACTTGTCAATATTCCCTTAATTCGTTGAAAACTCTCTTCACACTTGGAAGTCCATTCAAATTTCACTTCCTTCTTTTGCAAAGAAGTGATTGGACTTGCAGTCTTTGAAAAACCTTTTATAAATATTTGGTAATAACCAAAAAGACCCATAAATGATGTAACCTATGTGACATTCTTTGGTGCTGGCCATCTTCTAATGGCCTCTATCTTCTCAGGATCAACTTCTATTATTACTGTTGAAATTATATGCCCCAAGCAGTGAATGTTCTTTTGATAAAATATGCACTTACTTAGCTTCACACACAATTTATGCTCTCTTAAAACTTGCAATACCATTCTTAAATGCTTCTCATGTTCCTCTTTTGATTTATAGTAGACGAGGACATCATCTAGGAACAAAATCACAAACTTGTCAAGGTACTCCTTGAACACTCCATTCATCAAACACATAAAAATTGTTGGGGCATTTGATAGCCCAAATGGCACTACCGTGAATTCATAATGCCCATATCTTGTTCTAAATGTTGTCTTGCTGATGTCTTCTTCTTTTATCCTCACTTGATGATAGCGTGATCTCAAGTCAATCTTCGAAAATATTCTTTCACCTTTCAGCTAATCAAATAAATCATCAATTTTGGGCAAAGGATAATTATTCTTTATGGTAACCTTATTAAGCTTCTTAAAATCAATACAGAGCCTTAAGGTTTCATCCTTCATCACAAAAAGAACTGGGGCTCCCCAAGGCGGCACACTTGGGTGTATATACCCCTTCTTCAAAATTTCTTTAGGCTGCATCTACAACTCTTTTAGTTTTGGTGTGCCCATTCTATAAGGTGTCTTAGACACTGGGGAAACTCCTGGCACCAAATCAATAGAGAAACCGATGTCTCTCTTTGGTGGAAATCCTGGAATTTCTCTAAAAACATCTTCAAAATCCCTCAAGACCGAATGGTCTTCAATGCTTTCCACTTTGTCTTTGGTTGCCTCCTCCATATGGGCTGCAAACATCTGACATCCCTTTCTAAGGCTCTTCTTAAACTACATAGCTGAAATCTCTCTAACAACTACAACTCTTGGAGTGCCTTGAATCTTTCCTTGCTTCCCTTCCTCATCAAGACATGTGATTGTCTTGTTGTAACAATCCAGGACAACATTATGCTTTTCCAACCAATCCATGACAATTAAACAGTCATATGAACCCAATTGTATGGTGTTTACATCTACCTTTGTGCTAAGTCCATTCATGTCTATCATTCAATCTTTAACCAACTCATTGATTTTCCTTTTAGCCCCCGTGGCTAACTGAACTAACCAAGATTTCTTATGCTTGCTTATTTGCAAGTGAAATATTTCAATAATATTAGCATTTATGTAACTATGGCTAGCTCCATAATCAATCAAAATTGCTATGGTTGGTTGTTAATCTTACCTTCCACTTCGATCATGGGGGATTGATACTTTTCTTGCTTGTTGTCCAAGGCTGCATAAATCCTTGGCATGCTTCCTCCCATGTCTTTCACTATTTAAACCTCCTAAATGTTGTGGACAATTCTCATTCTTTCTCCTTTGTGAGGACAATCCCCAGATAAGTGATCTCCCTCACATCCCCAACATTGAATAGGATGTTGCCTTGGCCTTTTCCCAAATGAATCTGCATTCTTTTGCTCATTTTGGGCCAAATGACCTTGCTTATTTGCTTGGGAGTTATTTCTGAAAAAAGGTGGCTTAAAACCTTTCTTCCTTTGATCCTTTTTCCCTTTCATCTTGTCAATCCAATCCCTTTGGAAAACTATCCTTTCTTTTCTTTGCTCATAAAGGTGTCTTGCTCTCCTGATAGTTTCCTCCAAGGTCTTGGGATTATCATATTGTATCTTGTCACTATAGAAGAAGGGCAACCCACTTAAAAACCTTTGGATTTTGACTTTCTCATCCTTGATGAAGTCAACATACTTCAACAATTCAAAGAACCACTTCTCATACTCCTCCATTATCATGGTTTCCAACTTGAGTTCAAAAAACTCTTTCTTTTTTCTTTCATAATAATTCTCGAAAAAATATTTCTCTTGGAAATATCATTTGAACTGCCTCCATGAGATCCTCTTCTCATCAAGGTTCTTGGCTTGCTTAAGCTGATCCCACCACATGACTGCCTTTCCTTGCAAGTGGTAGGTGGTAATTATAGCTTCTACATGGGATGGGTAATCATGCATTTGGAAATATTTATTCATTTCCAATAGCCAAGCCTCTGCCTCTTCTCCTTTCCTGTGTTTTCCATTGAAAGTAGGTGGCTTGATTTTCCTGAGTTCACCTTGTAGCAAGATGCTTGCCTCAGGCCTTCTTCTTTGCCTCCGAGAAAGAGACACACTTGGGTTTCTTCCTGGTCTCTAACTTGCATGATTTCTTCTAGTGGTATTCCTTGGATAATGATGACACCTACTTATGCTTCTTGACTACCTATCATTTCCATGATCATCCCTTTTGTTATGGGATCTAGATGTTGATACTTGTCTAGAACTAGTTGCTTACTTGGTGCTGTAATATTTGTTGACTTGATTATGCAACATGTTTAACCTCTGAAGTATCTCTTCCCAAGCCTTCATAATCCTTTCGTTATCATCCCTATAGATTTGCACTTCCCTATGCAGGCTTCTCATAGTGACAGGCTCTTGCTTCTCTCTTCTTCCATTTGATTTTGTCTCAGCATTCCCCATGCTGACATGCAGATATCTGATCTCTTCCTCACGGCTGTAATATCCTTGAGCATATTCCATGATTCTGATCCTCATATAAGAACTAAAGTTTATTTCTATACCTCTAATTTTGCAAGAAATGTGCATATAATAATTACTATTAGAAATATGCATAACATAAAACTTTTCATCATATCGAATACAAGATATTTCTTCATCAATTTATGAAGGAGACATTGCACCAATTCAAATTTTGATTTTCTAGATGCATTCCTCCCCGAAACAGCTTCCCAACGACTGTACTCATGCCTCAATCTGAATTATGAGTGAAAAGTTACAACAACTACATGCTGCAATTCCACTCTTTTTACTGCTACATAGATCTATTTATTCATTTCTGAGGAATTTATTTGCCCTAATCAAAATTTAGGTTTGACATATGTATTATACTCCTCAATACCTTTCCAATGAATATTTGTTTTCTCAAATCCGAGCTCTGATCTAAAAGTTATGGTCTAGAGAAGTTTAGGTTGTTTTACTCTATTTACTCATGTATGCTACATGTGCCTTATTTATCTTCCTGCACATTTTCAGGTACCCATAACCAAAATCCAACTCCACTGCTAAATCTATGGGTCATAATATTTCCATTGACTGCTCTTGTGCCCCAAATGAACTTCTGAGCATAGAGTTATGCCCTTTGGAAGCAATACTGGTGCCAAAATTTTACCTTCACTGTTTTGGCTGTAGCTTTCTCATACGAGTTCTATTTTGCGAACCGTTCAGCTTGTTGGATAGATCTCTTAGATTTCTTTTATTTGAGCTGATAATTTCCATGGAATTTTTTGTTAATAATTCTGAAAAATACACCCTTGAATAAGCCTTCCAAGAATATCTTAAAGTTGAAAAGAACATGATAAGTTTAAAAGGAAATCCTGGAGCAGAATCATCCAAAGATAAAGGTAAAATTAAAACAAATGTATCCAAACCCACATAAGAGAAGAAGAATTATGATTCCATGCACATGGAGTCTCTTCAAAATATTTTTAAGAAACTATCCAATGAGCTAATAGATTTGAAGAAAAGTGGCGGAGAAGAATCTTCTAGCCAAAATAAATTCTTTAAGTTCCCCCCCTAAGAAAGATAAAAACACTCCACCGACTAATAAAACCAATCCTTCTCAAATAGATGGAATTAACATGGAATATATTTTCCAAGATCTACAATCTTGGGCAACTAATAATATGAATGAATTCAAGGAGGAAGAGGAGGGGGATTAGGAACAACAAGAGAAACCCCATGAGTCCCAAGAAACTGAAGAACAATAATTGAATTCTTTCTGGGATATCGCTTATGGAGGGGAAGAAGAATAAACAAAGGAGGTACACATGTCCCAAAACACTGTAACTACAAGAAGTGCCAAAAAGAATACAACGTCCAATACCAAACAAACATCTCCCTCGACCAACACCACTCCCAATCCTTCCAAAACCACACCCTCTAACCACATAAAAAATGATCAAGCACCCAAAACTAATGCCTCACCCATGCCATTGACCAGGTTGGAATACTATTCCCTAGAATATCTGAAGAAGACTAAAGCCAACATTTCCCTGTTTGAGCTTATGAAGATTGCACAAATCCAAGAAATTTTTATTAAAACTCTGCAAGGAAAAACTTCCACTGGCACTAAAGAAATTAATGCTGGGGAAAAAGGGGGAACAACCAAGACTAGGTCTTCTATAAAAAATACTCCAACTAAGAGTCAGGTGGCTACAAATGCATCCCTGACCGGACAGAGGTTGAGATCTACTACCCCACTATTCCTCATTACTTTTGAAATATTCAATAGGAATGTTCATAACTGTATGGTAGATTCAGGAGCTTTATCTAATGTCATGCCTCTCAAAGTCTATGAAAATCTTAATGTAAAACCTGGACCATTTGCCATTCAAATTATTCAATTAGATAGAACCTGAGTCAGTTTTTGGGGAATTAAAAAATGTTTTGATCAAGATATCTCCTAATCCTAAGGTTCATCAAACTATTGATATAATGTAGTAGACATACCTGATAATTATGGCATGTTGTTAAGTTGAGATTGGTCTCCTATGCTGAATGGTTATTTCACTATTGATTGGTCTCATCTATGGATTCCTAACAATGGTAAAATGAACCAGATTAGAATTGACAGAGAGAGAGATATGAAACATTTAGTTACTAACCTGAACGACCCAAATGAACCAGTAATGTTTATCAACTCAATTTTGGGTAATTACTCATATGAGACATTTTTTGAGAATTTCATATCTAAAACATCATCCTTTGCGAAATCTAACACACAATTTGAAATCCTTCATTGCACTCACATTGTTAAGCCCAATTGTAATATAATAGATCAAACTAACATTTCTTCTAGTGTACAGTATAACATGATCTCTGAAGATAGATTAGAGGTGCTCATTAACTCTACTAACCCCACTAACCCCAAAAAAATTGAAAAATTGAAATCAGTTGTTGAAACAAAGAAAGGGGATCATGACATGTGGACACTATTTTTGATGGATCCAAATATTTATAAGGTGTAGGTGCTGGTTGCATAATGAAAGATCTGAAAGGAAGGAAAATGTTAATTGCATGTAGACTAGAATTCCAATGCACCAATAGTACTGCCGAATATGAAGCTTTATTACAAGGATTAAGAAATTTAGTAGATTTGAGAGCTGAGAAAATTAAGGCATTCGACGATTCTAAAATTGTCATAAGACAGGTAAGAAACACCATCCATTTTATTTCAAGTCATTTAAAACATTAATAGTTAGAGGTATGGGAACTAATCAAGGCTTTTGTTGCATTTAGTATTAGATATGTTACTCGCACATTGAACTGTGCCGTTGACTTGCTAGCGAATGTTGCATCCAAATTAATACCTTCAGACGGATTGATGCCTGACACTTTCTCTGTTGAAATTTTGTACAAGCCTTCAGTCCCCAATAACGTCACAAGTTGGAGAGTCTTTGATGATGACTTAAAACTTATAAACTTACTACACATCAAAGATACTTTCAAAGACTCGATCATAGATGAAGGGAAGCATGATCTGATGGTGAATTCAGATACTTCTGGTCAAGCTCATGAGAGAAATCCATCGAGTTTAGTAAACAATATCCCCCAAAATGTAGTAAGGTTGGATAAACTTTATGATATCCATGATAAATTCAAGAAAGTCACCAACTGCAAGACCAACAACTCATCAATGCAATTTGAAGAAATAAACTTGGGAACAAATACCATGCCTCAAAACATGAATTTGGGGAAGAACTGTTGTCCTGAAAAAAAAAAATCCTACATCAAATTGTTCAAGGAATACAAAAATGTGTTTGCCTGGACCTATGAATACCTCAAGACGCACGAAACTAGGATCATACAACACATAATTCCCACGAAACCTCAAACAACACCGTCTCAACAAAAGCTGAGGAAGATGCACTTCAGCCTTGAGCCTCAAGTTAAAGCAGAACTAAATAAGTTGTTAGTTTCCAAGATCATATTCCCAGTCAGGCACACTCAATGGATCTCCAATTTAGTACCAGTGAGAAAAAATAATGGAGATATCAGGCTTTGTATCGACTTCAAAAACTTGTACAGAGCTTAAGAGAAAGATAATTACCCAGTGCCTCCTATGGAGCAAATTTTGCAATGTGTGTCTGGCTCTGAAATGCTCTCCCTTTTAGATGGAATTTTTGGCTATAACCAAGTACTAGTTGCCCATGAAGATCAACTGAAGACTGCTTTCAAGACCAAATGGGGAACATACGCATACAATAAAATGTCATTCAATCTAATCAATGCATGAGAAACTTTCCAAAGAGCAATGGACTTTTCCTTCAGAGGTTTACTTGGAGAATGCATCATGGTGTATCTTGATGATGTTACTATCTTTTGTAGGTATAGAAAAGACCACATAACCCATTTGAGGAAAGTAGTCAATAGATGTAGAAGATATGGTGTTCTCTCAATCCTAAAAAAAATGTTTTCACAGTTGATGAGGGAAAACTATTAGGGTTCATAGTCTCCAAGAATGTTGTGAAAATCGAACCTGAAAGGACTTAAACTATTTACAAGATCCCCCCCCCCCCCCACAATAAAAAATCCATGCAATCCTTCCTTGGGAGAATAAATTTTGTCAGAATATTTGTTCCTATCTTTGTAGAAATAGTAAAACCCTTGCAAGACATGATAAAGAAAAATGCAGAATTCAAATGGGAATCTAAACGAAAGGAATATTTTGATAAAATTAAAGCAAAAATAACGCAAGATTCTACACTTCTAAGCCTAGATTTCAGTCGAGAGTTTATTCTCTATACCTTCGCATCAGACATTGCATTCACAACTATTTTAACACAGAAGAACCATGAAGGTGATGAATTCCCTATGGCATTTATGATTATTAGTTTGGAAGGAGCAAACCCAGAAGTGGAGAAGCAAGCCTATGTTGTATTCAAACCCGTGAAAAATTTCAGGTCGTTCTTGCTCAAGTCAAAGACAAAGGTGATTGTCCCTTATCTCGCTGTCAAGAATCTCTTGGTACAAAAGGACCTGGGAGAAAAAAGAGCTAATTGGATAACATATTTACAAGAATATGACCTAGAGATTAAGCCTACCAAGATTGTCAAAGGTTAATGATTATGCAAATTGGCTGCTGAATCAATGAGCGATGAGGTACAAGAAGATGCATTGTATCAGGATCAAGAAATTTTTGAAAAAGAAGTTTTCTACATCCATGTTAACTCTGACCAGTGGTATTACAAAATGAATATTATTTAACACACATGTCAACCCCCGATTATCTAGATCCCAAGAAGAAAAGAGCCCTCAGACTCAAATCGACTTAGTATAAGCTCATCTAAGGAAAGTTATGCAGAAAAAATTATGATGGTGTTGTTCTGATATGTCTTGAGAAAAGGGATGTTGAAAAGGTATTATCTAAACTTCATGACATACCAACTGGTGGACACTTTGGTGGAGACACCACTGCTCACAAAATCCTTAGAGCTGGCTATTACTAGCCCACTTTGTTAAAATATTCTCATGCATATGCAAGGTGTTGGTTTTTTCATAAGAGATGATATTGTATGTGAATATATTATTACAATGATGAGTGTTCCATATATATAGAACATATGGTGACCATCCATGAAAGGATGCGTCCCTTGGACACACACACACACACACACACACACACACACACATATATATATATATATGGAAGAATGTCTTCTCGATGTTGTTCAAACATCAACTCTCCCTCTCAACAAGGGAGACATTCTTCATCATGACAAAGCTATTGGAAATGTTTAACAGGTAGCATATGCTTGTCATTGATGGCAAGTACATCAATGAAGATGGCATGATTACAGAAAGAATGTAACAGACGGGCACTAGAAGTATTTTAGGAAGACGCTACAGAGCAAGCCCGATAAGTTCAGAAGAGATAGTGCAGAGGATTGTTGGCAGGTTATCAGGCAAAATAAGCTTGTCATTGATGGCAAGATCAGAGTATGCAGCGAAGGGAAAACAAGGACAAAGTATGCTCCGGAGGAGAAGCGCAAGTGATCACTGGATCTCATCCTAAATTCTCGATGGCCGTCAGATCTGAATGAAGACAAAAGGAGCGCGCAGATATGGAGGATAGATCTCGGGCATTAGATCCGAGCGCAGGGTCCGACCACCATTGGATCGACGAGAACCTACACGTTCTTTAAAGTGAAAGGAGTAGAGGGCTCACAAAATCTCGAAAGAAGGAGGACCGTCCATCTTCAGGCAGGACATGTGGAGATAGATCGTCAGTTCACTGACTAGAGAGTCAAAGGAACGATGTTCCCTAACCTCTCGAAATCGCGATATGTGAAATCACGACTTAACCTGAGCCGTCAGATCAAGGTTGAATCTAGACCGTTGATTCCAGTCCGTGTCGGAGTTTCGAGGATCGCGAGTTGGACATGTCAAAGATCATTAACATCAGGAATCCCGATATCGCGATATGTGAAATCGCGATATGTGAAATCGCAATGTAATATGAGCCATCAAATCAAGCTTTGATCTGGACCGTTGATTCCAGTCCATGTCGGAGTTTTGAGGATCGCGTGTTGGAGATGTCAAATAAACAATGCAACAAGAATGCCGATTTCGCAATAAGCGAAATTGCGATTCAATCACAGCCATTGAATCGAGATCAGATCTGGATCGTTGATCCGACCTCATGTCGGAGTTTCGTGAATCGGGACTTTGAAGTGATAAAAACACTGGACATAAAAGATGTCGAAATCACGATATGCGAAATCGTGATTTAATCACAGCCGTTGAATAGAGATCAGATCTGGACCGTTGATCTAACTCCATATCGGAGTTTCGCGAATCGTGACATGGAGAGGCAAAGAACCCAATGCAACAAGAATGCCGAAATCACAAAATCGCGATTCAATCGTAGCCATTGAATCAAGATCACATCTGGACCATCGAATCACAGGACATGTGGCAAGTGATCGAAATTTCGCTGACTTGGGGTCAACGGAGCATAGTGTTGAAAATCATGAAATGAGAAATCGCGAAAGCACTTCAAGCATAAGCGCTTGGTCTTGGCCATGGTCATATTGGGGAAGGAGCTAGTGCAGAAAATTTCTGTATCGGAACATCGGAGATCGTGAAATGAAGTGTGGAGACACTCAGCACAGGATTGCCGAAATGCCGAAACCCGATGTCAATAAAGTTCATCCAACGACGCAGATAAATTGGAATATGATCGGAAGGTTACTGTTCTCTCTCACAGTTAACCTCTCAGTTACGAATATGTTAGTGAAACTGATTCATGATTGCGAATCAGTTGGTGTTTCAGTTGCTGGGACAATTGTCTTTCTTTTGCCTAAGGAAATGCGAAGTGGAACCGCCGTGGAGGTGTTTATAAAAAGAAAATAAGACAGACTGTGTGTGGTTGGCTGTTCTGGATATGAATGAAACTGAAGGAGATCGGAGGGCTACTAATGCACGACACAGTGAAACTGCCAGAAACCATTGATGGCGTC
>JZKD02S0357226.1:54967-76364 GCA_000966675.3 Picea glauca | reverse complement strand
CAATTATGGTATAATCTGGCAATGTAAAAACTCAAAACAGAGTAAAAACATATTTGTCCCTATCACACTGATGTATCTGATGCTTAACAACTATATGACCATCCTAGTGGTATTTATAAGCTTACAGACCAAGTGGTCGACCACAGAAGGGTCGAACCACTTATAAATTCGAAAAATTACAATAAATGATGCCCTAACTGATAAAACGAAGCGAGTCAATAATCACCCTCTTGAACAACTAAAACTGAGTTGTCGGAAGCTCAGTAGCTGGAGGGGACAAGCATAAGCAAAACCCACGTTCTTGATTCACCCATCATTGGCCGCCAATACCACAACCGCTAAGTCACCCTCCATTTTTTTGCAATACACAGTGTTGGACATAGTGTTGGATCGGGTACTGGAACGAGTGTTGGAAGGAGTGCCAGATCAAGTGCTGGAAGCAAAAACATGGTGCATTTTTTCCCTGTAACACCATAAAAAGGTGAATTAGCTCTTGGTAATCATAAAACCTGATGAATTATACCCAATAATGACATTAAACATGAATCACATGTACCTAGTGGAGATCATACCGTTTTAACATAAAATTCTTCAAAATATGAAAAACACATATGTACATGCGGAAAAAGTGTATAATGACCATCATAAAAGTGATCATATCTCTGGCCCAACAACAAGTCAACTATGGCAACAAATATTTTCAGGAGGGAGATCTTGTTCTCAAATGGGACAAAGCTAATGAACTGAAAGGAAAACACACGAAAAATTAGAAGTTATGGTTAAGACCTTATCCGATTCACCAAAAAATAGGGCCTGGAGCTTTCAAACTTAAAATACTAGAGGGAGATGAGGAGGAGCACCCTGTCAATGGCCAAATCCTCAAAAGATACTTCTCTTGATCACCTATGGTGATATAACTTTGCACAATGTAGGTTTCCTAGCTTTCCTTTTCATTTTTTTTTCTTAAAGTCTTTACTTCAGTTAACCTTCTTCCTTCTTTTTATTATGTCTTTAGCTTTGTTAACATTTCCTTGTGTCTTTTTCAGTATCGAATAACTTTTTGTTCACCTTTCTAGATCAAGCTTCCCCTTTCACAACAAAGACCCAAGGATGTCTGATTGAGTCAAAGCGTTTCCCTGTAAATTCCTTTTCATATTGAAGTGACCAAAATACCTTGTCATCAAATGTTTATCTGGATGATTAATGGTCGTACTGAAAAAATGAACTGGTTTACCTATGTCAAGAGAAATCTTTGAACCAATAAACTCAATGTATTTAGGCAGTTCACAACAATTATCATCAATCATGTGACCACTCTCATGGCATGCCTATGTTTTACTTGGATAAAGAAAGGTCCTTAATTTAGGTGTCTTCTGCATAATTCCAGTGATACTCCCTTGAATATCCCTCAATCTAAATACGTGTATGATTCATGTTTATGGACCTACAAGGATAAATAACCAACTAAGACTCGCATATCAAAGTAACTCTCGCATAACCATGCTTCCTATTCACCCATATTGCAAAAACAATACATAAATTACATATCTAAATCTTTAGGAATTTGAAATCACTATTAACAATGTGGGAAGTGTTAGCACATGATATGTACTGAAGGATATTATTAGTTTTTCTAATCATGTGATCTTTCCTTCTCTTAGGAGTCAGTTATTTAAAATTTCATAATTTTGGGTCATAGGGTCAATTTGCTTAAAATTTTGAGTCATGTATCATGTAAATAAATCAAGGTGATTGATTTTTATCTTGGGTCTAGAGTGATCAAATACATGTTCAAGTCTTGATTTCATGAAAGTGGGTGTCATCATTTGCACAAAGGGAAGGTATGGGCCATTTATAGTAATGTAAAGGCCATCATCAAATGTTATAACCCAAACAAGTGTCCAAAGGGTCTTGGAGGATCATCCAACCACCAAATGTCTTGTCAAATTTGTCAAATCAAAGGCGTTGCTATCTCTCCTACAAGTTCGCAGCACCTTCAAAAAAGAGGCATGTGTCAAATCTTTGGTAATGATTTTTTCAAAAAAAGGTATCTAATGATTTTTTCTAGTATTCAATGCCTTTCCATATTCATTCATCCTTCAAGGTTCATTATTGCAAATATTTATCACCATTTGTGGAAGATTGCTGCAAACTGGTTCATCGTTACGAACTGGCGCTACGAACTAATTTCATGTAGCATCTTTCTGATGTTTTCATCATAACTTTTGAATCACAATATGGGTTCTTCTAAAAGTTTGGTGTGGAGAATCACCATAATACCATTGACTTGACGAAAAAAAACACCCCGACCCAGTTTGTAGTTTGGGAGAAAAGTCAAAATTACCATATACAGGAAAGTTCACAACACATCTTGCATAGGCGCTACAAACTCTAACAATTTGACAAATCCAAGCTATCAGAGGGCTGCCAGCTGTCAGGGAAAGTTCAAATGGTTTCCTAGGAGGTAGTTGGACATGAGGGACATGTGTTCTATCACCAAATCAAGCAGCATGACCTGTTTCAAAAGGCATTTATCACAATAGACAAGATCCCAAAAAATAGGAATTTGTTATGTTTTTGTTGGAATCTTTTGTAACTGACCCCTAAATGGAGGAGGATCCTATGTAGCTCCTTGGTTTATACCTCCTTAGAGTAGAGAGAGATAATTCACTATATATGAAGGGGATTTTGATAAGGAAAGGGATGGATGATCCAGAGAGGAGACAACTGGAGGAGCAATTTTGCTGTTTTTTTGTAAGCCCGAAGGCATTCATTTTTTGATCATTTATGTTACTAAAGATCCATGAGAGTTGTGCTACCAGATTGTTTGAAATGCTTTGTTTTTATTTCTTTACATCTTCTTGTTTGTATAAATTGCAGATTCATAGGATCATAAACTGCCCTTGATTAATATATTCTTGAGTAGCAGAAGATCTGCTATAACTTGCCTATTAAATCATTGTTTTATTCAAGTACCTTGCATTCACTTTTTCAGAAAGGTTTATTGTTTTGTGAATGATCCAATTTTTATTTTATCTTCTTCATTCCTCTACCCATAATTATATAAAACTTTTGTCTGTAACGCAACTTGATTTCCTTCACTGAACATGGTGTTTATGACTCCTTGTCTAATGGTAGCTATTGATCTACAATTATCTTGTTTCCCTCTTCCTTTCCCAGTCTTGCTGATCCACCTACTCAACCAATTCAATCCTAAAGAATCAAATGGGTACTAGGCTTGTCTTTCAAGCAGTCTAAGGAAAACTTCTAGTGCTAACATTTTTGGCGTCATTGCTGGGGACGAAGTTGAATATCTTTCCTGGGAGAATGACACTGATTAGATACAACTTTGAATTGTGAACTGAAGTTGGACATATTCAAACTTCATCTTTCACTTGGAGACTCCACTCCATGAAGGAAAGATCCAATGACGACTCCACAATTTCAGAATGTCGAAGGCATTTGTTGCTGTTTTGGCTCAGAGGTTTGCACCTCTTAACTTTTTTGCAGTTCCTGGTTTCCCTCATCCAGTACCTCATATGTCAAAATGGGGATATTTTCTTCCTATATTCAGAGAAAGGAAGGAGGATAATCCTGTAGAGCATCTCATCAAATTTCATCAATGCATGGATCAAATTGATCTACATCATGATGATGTTTTGCTGAAAATGTTCACACATTCATTAGATGGTGATGCACATCAATGATATTTCTCACTACCTCATTCTTGCATCTCATCATTAAGGGAATTTTATTCAACTTTTAATGAGCATTGTAAAATTTATTTTTCAGCTGAATTTCTATTTGAGAATTGTTGTGAGGAGTTTGAAAAGAATATTCAACATATAATAGGTATTTCTTCATATTGTAAGGATGAAATAAATGTTTTTGTTGAAGAAATCAAGGAAAAATCATATCATTCCTTTCCTAGTTTTCCAGTGTTGAAAGAAGATTTTGTTGTTTGTTCTTATGATGAAGAAATTGGCAGCCATGCAGTAGATACATTTGTCCTTGTAAAAAATGTCTCTAAAAATCATTCCTCTGATGAGTTAGTTGTCCCAATTGTTGACAAAAATCAGCCTATCCTTGATGGATACTCTGATAATAAGGAGCAAATCTTTACTAAAGCACATATAGAGCTTATTAGCAACCATACAATATATGGTAATGAAGAAGATAAGGAGGAATTACATCAACAATTGAAATTCTCTTTATCACCCATTGATGAGGAGAAATCTCCAAGGATCAGTGAGCTCATGTTTATCATGTTTGCACCTGGACAAACAAAAGACATCAAAAAACATATGAGTAGTTAGGGAGCATATGAGGACCACAATTTTGTTGAAAAATTAGACTTCACAGAGGAGAAAGATTGCCTTCTTAACAAATTGAAAGTTTGCCATGTTCTTCAGGATCCAATGACAATCTGGTTGGATTCCTTGCTTGCACAAGTTCCAATTGTTGTAACTATGGGTATATCTCTTATTTGCATTAGCGAGTGTAAGATTTTCTTGGAAATTTTGCTGAAAACATTACCTTCTTTTTGTATTTTCTCAAAGAGTTGCCTCCAAAAATTTATTTTCATCAATTAGTTACTTTCATGGCTGTTGTGGAAGTTTGCTTACACCTAAGCAAATTCGTTAGTTGATTAGAGTAGGCTTATATATATAAATAAGATCAAACCATGAGCATGTGGTTTTTAGTTTCTGGTTTGCAGTGGATTAACAATAATGACTCCATAGCCCAATGGATAAAGGGCACTGGAACTGTAGAGGTTCCTGTAGCAACCTACTGAAGCAAACTGGTTCAACGCTACGAACTGACGCTACGAACTAATTTCCTGTAGAAACTTTCTATGATGTTTTCATCATAACTTTCGAATAACGATCTGGGTTCTTCTGAAATTTTATGTGGAGAAGAACCACATTACCATTGAATTTCGGAAAAAAACTCAGCCTGACCAAGTTCGTAGTTTGGTAGAAAATTCAAAATTACCATCTACAGGAAAGTTCACAGTGCATCCTGCATAGGCGCTAAAAACTCTAATAGTCTGACAAATACGAGCTATGGGAGGGATGCCAGTTGTCAGGGAAGGTTCAAATGGTTTCCTAGGAGGTAGTTAGAGATGAGAGACATGTGTTCGATCACCAGATCAAGCAACATGACTTGTTTCAAAAGGAATTTAACACAATAGACAAGATCCCAAAAAATAGGAATTTGTTATGTTTTTGTTGGAATCTTTTGTAACAAACTCCTAAATGGAGGGGGATCCTATATAGCTCCTTGGTTTCGACCTACTTAGAGTAGAGAGAGATCATTCACTATATATGAAGGGGATTTTGATAAGGAAAGGGATGGATGATCCATAGAGGAGAGCGTTGTAGGAGCAGTTTTGTTGCTTTTTTGTAAGCTTGATGGCATTCATGTTTTAATCATTTATGTTATTGAAGATCCATGAGAGTTGTGCTACCAGATTGTTTGAATTGCTTTGTTTTTATTTCTTTACATCTTCTTGCTTATATAAATTGTAGATTCATAGGATCAAAAACTTCCCTTGATTAATAGATTCTTGAGTAGCAAAAGATCTTCTATAACTGGCCTATTAAATCACTGTTTTATTCAAGTACCTTGCATTCACTTTTTTAAAAAAGTTTACTATTTTGTGAATGATCCACTTTTTTTTTATCTTCTTCATTCCTCTACCCATCATTATATAAAACTTTTGTCTTTTATGCAACCTGATTTACTTCAATGAATAAGGTGTTTATGACTCCTTGCCTAATGGTAGCTACTGATCTACAATTAACTTGTTGCCCTCTTCCTTTCCCAGTATTTTTGATCCATCTACTCAACCAATTCAATCCTAAATAATCAAATGGGTAATGGGCTTGTCTTTCAAGAAGTCTAAGGACAACTTCTAGTGCTAACATTTTTGGTGTCGTTGCCAGGGATGAAGTTGAAGATCTTCCCTGGGAGAACGAAACTGATTAGATCCAACTTTGGATGGTGAAACAAAGTTGGAAATATTCAGACTACATCTCTCACCTAGCGACTCCACTCCATGAAGGAATTATCCAACGACGACTCCATAATTTCAGAATGTCGAAGGCATTTTCTATTGTTTTTTCTAAGAGGTTTGCACCTCTTAACCTTTCTGCAGTTCCTGGTTTCCCTCATCTAGTACCTCATATGTCAGAATGGGGATATTTTCTTCCTATATTCAGAGAAAGGAAGGAGGATATTCTTGCAAACATCTCGTCAAATTTCATCAATGCATGGATCAACTTGATCTACATCATGATGATGTTTTGATGAAAATGTTCACGCATTCATTAGATGGTGATGCACGTCAATGGTATTTCTCACTACCTCATTCTAGCATCTCATCATTAAGGGAATTTCATTCAACTTTTAATGAGCACTGTAAAAGTTATTTTTCAGCAGAATTTCTATTTGAGAATTGTTGTGAGGAATTTGAAAAGAATATTCAACATACAATAGGTATTTCTTCAGATTGTATGGCTGAAATATATGTTTTTGTTGTAGAAATCAAGGAAAAATCATATCATTCCTCTTCTAGTTTTCTAATGTTGAAAGAAGATTTTGTTGAATGTTCTTATGGTGAAGAAATTGGCAGCCATGCAGTAGATGCATTTGTCCTTGTAACAAATGTCTCTAAAAATCATTCCTTTGATGATTTAGTTGTCCCAAATGTTGACAAAAATCAACCTATCCTTGATGGATACTCTGATAATAAGGAGCAGATATTTACTAAAGAACATATAGAGATTATTAGAAACCATCCAATATATGGTAATGAAGAAGATAAGGAGGAATTGAATCAACAATTGAAATTATCTTTATCACCCATTGATGAGCAGAAATCTCCAAGGATGAGTGAGCTCGTGTTTATCATTTTTTCACCTGGAATTCCAAAATACATCAAACAATATATGAGTAGTTATGGAGCATATGAGGACCACAATTTTGTTGAAAAATCAACCTTCACAGAGGAGCAATATTTCCTTCTTAACCAATTGAAAGTTTTCCATGTTCTCCAGGATCCAGTGGCAATTTGGATGGATTCTTGATTGCACAAGTCCCAATTGTTGTAACTCCGAGTATATCTCTTATTTCCAGTAGTGAGTGTAAGATTTTCTTGGAACTTTTGCTGAAAATATTACCTTCTTTTTGTAATTTCTCAAAGAGCTTCCTCCAAAAATTTATTTTCATCAGTCAGTTACTTTCATGGCTGTTGTGGAAGTTTGCTTACACCCAAGCAAATTCGTTAGTTGGTTAGAGTAGGCTTATATATATAAATAATCTCAAACCATGAGCATGTGGTTTTCAGTTTTTGGTTTGTAGTAGATAAAAAATAATGACTCCATAGCCCAATGGATAAAGGGCACTGGAACTGTAGAGGTTCCTGTAGCAACCTACTGAATCAAACTGGTTCAACGCTATGAACTGACACTACAAACTAATTTCCTGTAGCAACTTTCTATGATGTTTTCATTACAAATTTCGAATAACAATCTGGGTTCTTCTGAAATTTGGTGTGGAGAAGCACCATATTACCATTGACTTGCTGAAAAAAAATCATCATGACCCAGTTCGAAGTTTGGGAGAAAATTCAAAATTACCATCTACACTAAAGTTCACAGCGCATCCTGTATAGGCGCTACAAATTCTAACAGTTTGACAAATCTGAGCTATGGGAGGGATGCCAACTGTTAGGGAAGGTTTGAATGGTTTCCTAAGAGGTATTTGGACATGAGGGACATGTGTTCTATCACCCCAGATCAAGCAACATGACTTGTTTCAAAAGGAATTTATCACAGTAGACAAGATCCCAAAAAATAGGAATTTGTTATGTATTTGTTGGAATCTTTTGTAACAGACTCCTAAATGGAGGAGGATCCTATGTAACTCCTTGGTTTAGACCTACTTAGGGTAGAGATATATCATTCACTATATATGAAGGGGATTTTGATAAGGAAAGGGATGGGTGATCCAGAGAGGAGAGAATTGGAGGAGCAACTTTGTTGTTTTTTTGTAAGCCCGAGGGAATTCATGTTTTAATCATTTATGTTATTGAAGATCCATGAGAGTTGTGCTACTAGATTGTTTGAACTTCTTTGTTTTTATTTATTTACATCTTCTTGCTTGTATGAATTGTAGATTCATAGGATAAAAAAATTTCCTTGATTAATAGATTCTTGAGTAGCAGAAGATCTACTATAACTTGCCTATCAAATCAATGTTTTATTCAAGTACCTTGCATTCACTTTTTCAGAAAGGTTTACTATTTTGTGAATGATCCACCTTTTTTTATCTTCTTCATTCCTTTACCCATCATTATATAAAACTTTTGTATGTTATGCAACTTGATTGCCTTCATTGAACATGGTGTTTATGACTCCTTTCCCAATGGTAGCTACTGATCTGTAGTTATCTTGTTTCCCTCTTCCTTTCCTAGTCTTGCTGATCCACCTACTCAAACCAATTCAATCCTAAAGAATAAAATGGGTACTGGGCTTGTATTTCAAGCAGTCTAAGGACAACTTCTAGTGATAATAGGAAGTACATGTAAACTCATCAGGGCTATGGACGCTCACTTGCAGTGGGGCCATGCTTGTATGATGCCGATGAAGCTTCATCAAGGCTATGGATGCTCGCTGGCAGCAAAGCAATGCTAGGAAAGAGAGATGATGAAAGCACTTCAGTCTATAAACAATCAATAATCACTCCTCTATGGTGCCATTCCCATGTAATCCCCGTGGATGTGAAGAATTAAGAATGATCCCATTAATTTTCATAATAATTATGCGGAAGATCATTTACAACAGGTCAATTTCATGCCTTGCTCTCAGGATAGATGATGTGGGGTCCACGATCTATGCATTGTTAAAAAAATGTTTAAAAATAAAATTGTACAGTAATTTGGTTGAAGTCATTTTCTTTTGGGATCAAAGATAACTAGTTCTTCATAGTAAGTCGCCATTTGTTGTGTCTCACCCCCACAATAACCCATTTTTGGAGAAAATGGGTTCCCCCTGTTCTACTTTTTTTACAAGACACTACATTTATACTTCGTTGAAGAGTTGTTGACAACGAGACATTATTCTACTACTTATACAATCTACGATCTTGTTTCTCTTTTGGAATTCTGATTAGTCGCAGTCAAACAATGGTCCCCTCTGCTACACTAATCAACCCTCCTACCTGAGATTTCAGTGTTTCATACACTCGTTGTAGGCCCCCCAAAACTTGTTTGCATAATCTGCCTGATGAATCCCACTCATGCACAGTTTAGCATAAGTCTGGTCGGGATAAGAAAGACTCTCATACTGATTAAATTCTGACATAAACCTTTCTGATTGACACATCGAAAATGGGTCTGTCAGAATCATCTTCATCAAAATGTTTTCCCTCATGCACAATTCGAGACTATGACATTCACACTCCGATAACCTAGGCATGCATAGCTCCCTTTGTGTCTCACATGGCAGCCAATAGACGGAAACAAACATAACCAACGTGTAATTAACACCACTGTGACGATGTGTCCAATTTGGCCATGACCTTGTAATGTGGCGTGTTAGGATTGACCATCCCATCTTTTTTGGATCCTTGCGCTACTTACTTTCCTTCATATATTTGAAATGAATCCCGCCCAGGGTTTCAGAATAATATTCTTTTGATACCATCTTCGTCAGAGTTCCAAAGTTCTCTTAACCTGGTGGATTTCGAAACTTAAAGTATGACATCATCACACATGGCCTTTTCAATCATCTATCGTTGACACAAAAATCCAGGAAAATGGAATATTCCCTCGATGCCTTACCACCAGATTCTTCTTAAAACCGAATACCGTTAACCTTCGATGCAACGAATTCGATGGGTCCCACATGTCCCTAAACTTTACTCCTGTCACGTCGGTACATGAATCCATGCGAGAGGGAATATACCTTTGATACCTCTCCTATAGGAGCATGAATTGATCCATAAACTTTCCCACTCCGATCTCACGACTCTGATAGCTATCTTTTCAAGTCTAGGCCACTTGGTGACTCTGATACGCAGATTTAGGCGATCTACACTCTTAGTTTGAATTAATGACAGAGATTGTGGTCAGATTTTGAAAGTATCCTCGTGATACAAGATATGACTGACAATTTATCATGGAAAGCCAAAATACTAAGAGGCCTAAAGGCTCTATCTATTTCCAGTCAGTGTCCATACCATAAACGTCTTCCCGCCAAGCAAAGGTCTTGGTGATGAACACCACCCATCACATAGGTGAAGACCACAGTACTGGATACGATGAAATCTACAAGATATTCAACACTGGAGATTTTCCCCTAGAGGACGAGAACATGGAAGTATACCAGAACATTCGAAAAAGCGACATCTATTTGGTTGCTTCCCAACCAACACTTTTTCCTTACAATGGGGAAGCACAATGGTGTTTCAAATAGTTCGACTCGAACACCACAACTATCATAAGCAAGTAGGGGAGATGAGTAGCATCCTTGAGACCCGAAGACATTGACCCAAGGTACCACTTACCCATTCCTACATGCGCTCTCAATGAGCCGTTCTTGAAAGGCTTCGCCCAAGGTAACAAAGGGCCAACTAAGTTGATGAAACATTGGTGGGTGGATGAGGATGAGACACTTAAACATGGACAAAAACTAGTCTCCACCCATAGACTCAAATCACCTTACAAATTTTTGGTCACTATGTTGTGTTGGCTTTATGGTGAGGAGAAAAGCACACATTTTCAGACAGATTGGATGCCACTAGCCTATACTATCGTGAAAACTGGACAAGTGTTCAACTAGGATGACATCCTAGCTTTCAACATTTGTCTCCACATGAAAAACATTTTATGTATGAGAAAGCCTTGTTTTTATATGTCATCCTACTTAATTGATGCCATCTATTCCTCGGTACAATTTCTTCACCTTGGATGGAACTCGGACCAGAACCAACCCCCTATACATGTGTATTGATTTGAGTTATGGAGTATAAATTACAAAAAATACTTTTATGACATTTGTAACCTTTTCCTCACTTCTCTACATATTGTACTTTTCAAGTTCCCAAGACACATGATTTCCTTAGAAGCTAGGACTAGGATGAAGGGAATAGTTGACTGGTACTTTTTCAAATATTACTCATATGTTAGGGTATATAGCACCATTGGGTCCCCACACCTTCTACCCTAATTTGTCCCAGATCATTTATTAATGATGGAAATTGCTTACCATATCATGGGGACATGGGTCACTTCATTACTTTTGAGTAGCAACAAAAATTTATGGCCTTTGTTTCCAATCCACATAGGGAACTACACCATTTCCAATGGTCCTCATGCAAGGAAAGTAACAAATTCCCTACAAGATGTGTGCCTATGTCTAAGAGAGCCTAAGGACCATGAACCTCATGAGCTTGCAGTCAACCACATCATATCTATCGGTCTCACTCACTCTAACATCCATGTGGTCGATTTTGAAGAAGACAAGTTTCAAGGAGTCCTCGCTTATGAAGAGGTTCTAGAAAATTTTCCCAATGACATTGCCAAATAGGAACTTGAATATGAACAAGAGGAAATGAAGAGGGTAACAATTGATCAATTTCAAAAATTGATACAACAAGAACAAGACAACAACAACCTTAAAGAGCAGGAAAAGGCCAAGAAAGAAGAAAAGTTATAACATAAAAGACTCCAAGTTGAAGAGGAGTGTCAAAGAAGGAAAGACGAAGAGGAAAGAATCAAAAGAGAAAATGAACTCAAAGCAGAATAAGCTTCCCTCCAAATGAAGAAATTGCATAGGCTAAGAGATTGGCCGATGAGGCAGAGGCTAAATGAACAATTGATGAAGCCGAGGCTCAAAGGAAGGCATAAGTGCTATTGAAACAAAAACAATTGAGCAAGACTTTGAACTCCCCATAAAATCCGAATCTAGGCATGGTAAATGTTCCACCTCATGACCTCAGCTCACTCAATGCCATTCCAGGGGATTCCTCTCTCTCGTCACACAATTTGAATTTCGAAGGCACTGTAGTGGCTATCAGAGGCTATTTTTATGATGATAAGACACAAAGTATCGAGAAGAGGTCAAATAAAAGAAAAAGAGGATAAGATGGAAAATATAGGTTATCTGTAGGGAGAGTAGTGGACTGGAAGGCTGGGCCTAAACCAGAAAAAATTGTTGTTCAAGAGGCTTCTTCTCTCCATGCTTTTGTAGGAATAAATTTCTCATCTGTCCTTGAAGTGACCAACACCTTAAGCATGGCCAAGACCAGGATTACAGAGTTAGAAACCAAACTGAAGAATGTAAAAGATGAGCTCACTTCAAAGTTTGATAAAACCATGAAAGTGGCTGATATTCTCAACATGAAAGAACTAAACAAAGCTCTGCAAACACAAAGAGATGAGATGAATGCTGAGTTTGAGAGAAGGATGCAGACCCAATGACATACCCATGACAAAGAATTGGAATTGGAAAGACATAAGCTCAAAGTGGCCCTAGAAGAGAACAAGACTTCAACACTCACTGTAGAGGTTGTCAAAGCCCAAGCTTTAGAGCTAAATGAGAAACTTGCAACAAAGCATAAATAATTCTTCAATCTTCTTAGTAACATACGGGCTGGTCGAGAGGATCAACTCAGACTGCATGATAGGTTAATAGAAAATCAAGGAAAATATCAAGAAGCAAATAAGGCCTTTGATAAACTTCTTAATTGACAAGAAATGCATAGATAATCCCCTACTACACTACCAATGTATTCTATTGAAGAAAGACTCAGATATCGAGTTTTATTCGACACTTGGAAACCCTTCTTTAGGAATGTATAGGTTACCCAAAAATCAATAGCTAACTCCTGTTTGGAGCTATGGAATAGTTCAAATGAGTTCACGAAGGAATTTGAAATGCAACCAATGCTCTCCATCGATGAAGTAACACCTGTCATTACAAGAATAACTGAGGTGGAAGAGCACAAGAAAAATATCGAAGTAAGCATTCAAATCTTAACTCATATTGGAAAAGAATCCTTGGAAGAACACTTGTTAATACCTTCCCGACTCATCATCAAGATCCAACATTTTTTTAAAAGCACAATGAAGGAGTTACAACAAGAGGTGTCCACTAAAGTTTGTAGTGGAGAATTAATCATTGAAAGATCACAATTCAAAAAATTGGAGGACATAATGAAAGATTATTCCCTTTGGAAAGAATACCAAAACAAGATGCAAGATGAGAACAACTCATGATGATGAAATTTGTGTAACTGTCCCAGATGCCTTGTTTCTCTACTTTTGTAATCTTGCTTTCGGATTAGGCATGTGAAGAGTCATTTTGTAAAAAGACCCAATACTCATAATTGAATTATCAGAATGTAAACAATCCCTCCATATTATAAAAAAGAGAGGACTGTCCATAAGAAAGGGTTTTTGGTTTCTTAATGTAGAGGAACAATATTTTTACTGCAAGTTAATTTGAACCAGAGACATTTTTGAAGATTGTGGTATTAATGTGTATGAATAAGACTATTCTATTTATGCATGTTTATTTCTGTAGAGTATGAATGTTGGTTTATGAATTACTTATGAATTAAGTTTCATTTGTTCAGTATTGCTATGATTTTCACTTTGAGTGCAATGACAGTGTCATGCAGTTAGTTAATAAATTATTTGTTTCTAACTGGTTATGTTGTTAAGCTTTCATGTTACTTGTTTATACGAATTGCTTCTATACAAATACTATAAATATTTCACCGTGCTTATCTTTTAGTTTGCTCCTGATCAGGATAGGTTAGCATAGAGTAGAATAGAAATGCATCTTATGACAGTAGATAATCATCTTAGTTTATAAGTAGTTCTTTAGAATTTTAATTCATCCAAGAACCTTTAGTTCTCATATTCATATTAGTTAGCATATTAGTTAGATTGGTAACTAGGCCAAAATCTAGTCGGAAACACTATCCCAAATGAGAGTGGGTCTAATTGGGACCTACCATCAAGCGTTCTCCCTCATTTGCTTGATAGATCATTCAGATTTGTCAATAGTAGGGTAGGTTTCAAGTCCAACAACTTGTGCTATTTGACCTGGCCTTCCATTATTTGGGTTAGGTATGGGTCATGCAGGTAGTTGTGGTCGAGGAGGGGCAGATGTCGATGCATAAATTTGGGGAGGAGGAAGGATTTTCATGGGTGGTTGTGTCCTAGGTTGTTGAGGTCCTCCCATGGTGGTATTTATCCATCCTTGTTGCCATAAATGGTTAGGAGGAAGAGGAGCCACCCATTGTTGTGTTGGCATACTCCATGGTTGTGAAGCATATGGCATTGAAGGGTTAGTCCAGTATGAATTGAAATATTGAGATTGATATTGGATCATACCTTGAGGTTTGGGCTTCCATGGTTGCTTCTGAGAGACATAACACAATTTTTTTGGTTCTTCAACATTCTAATAAATAACTTTCAATCCTAGTAAGGATGGATAGTTATGCGTAGCATGATCCTCATTGCATATTATGCAAACCTCGATCTTATCCAATGGACATTCCCTCCTTGTGTGTTTCATTATGCATCTCAGACAAAATATAGCCAACGTTTGTTTTGTTTCCTCCCTCTTATTCTTCATCTGCAGTGTATCCAGTTGGGAGCTTAGAAAAATAAGTATTTCGATCTTCAAGTATTCTAACATGTTCCATATTTCCGCTCTCATGACTCCACTTCCAATAGTTTTTCTCATTCTTACCATTATATCACTTTTCCCTTTGCCCATTTTTATATGTGCCTATGGAATACGAAAGTTCCAAGATAATATCGTATTCTAACTGAGAAACATCTCCCTTGTCCATCAGATTGAGGAGTTCTATACAATCATTTGAGATTCCTCTTAGGAACAAGACACATTGTGTCTCAAGAGACAAGTCTCTTTGATTCTCCCTCTGTAGGTTATAGGTGAACCATTCAACGTAATCTTCCAGACTCTCATCTTCATGCTGCATCATATTAAAGACTTCCTCTCTTATTTCTTTGTCTTTTCAATAGTATTGGTACTTGTCTAGAAAGTTCTTTGTCATTTGATCCCATGAGCAGATGTTATCCTTTCCAAGACCCATAAACCATTATAGTATAACACTCTTGAGTGTGGTGGGAAAAATCTTCAGTTTCTAGGCATCTGTCATGTAGTCGTAGCTTCTACAAAGTACATCAAACTCAAATAAGAAGGTATCATAATCTTCTTTAGATAACCCATGAAAGTTTGGCAAGGATGAATGAGGGATGTTCTTTATCTTGGTCTCCTAATTTGTTTCTTTAATTGGAAATCAGAAAGTCATGGGTTCCTCCTTGACAACATTGTGTGCCATTTATTTCCGAGGGATGTCCCTTGTTTCTAAAGGTGCCTCAGGAAAAAGTAACTCTCCGGAGTGATATTGCTCGTTGATATGTTCTTCTGAAAGTTGGACCTCTGTGTGCAAAGACCCTTGTATAGTATTTGATTCCTTAGGGGATGCTTCATGATTTTTCTTGGAAAGAGAACTTGCTATAGGGGATAAGCAATTTGGATGATTGAGCTCCTTTTCCTCTTATGATTGACCTACACTGTTAGCTTTTTGGGGGGTTTTTGGAAGAGCTAATAAATCTACCTTGTTGATCTCTAGATTTGGGCATAGAAAATATTAGAAAAACATTCTACTCATTGCTGAAAATAAATCACAAAATTTATTTTACTGTAATCAAGGAAATCCACACATCTAAACAACAACTACCTTCTTTTGATAGTTCCTCGACAACAACACCAAAAATGACAGATTTTTCAATTACTTTCTAATTAATTAGTGAACAACTAAAAAGTGTACTTTTAATTGTCAATCTGACGTCGTATCTTACTTATGAGCTGTTATGCACCATATATGAAAGTCATAGTGTTGTTTTGATAAGGGGGTGTAGTACTTTGAATGTCACAAATCTAGGATTCAAGATACTTAATTTAGTCACCAAACTAAGTTATTTCCTAATTTGCAAGGAAGTAAATATTACACTTGCAGGAAAGGAAATTCACCCTTACGAAATTGAAATCACACTTGTGGAAATTGAAATCACACTTACGGAAATTGAAATCACACTTTGCATTAATTGAAATTTATATTATGATCTACTGGTGACTTGCTCAAGCATAATGAAGACCTTGTTTTGTTGAGACAATTAAGATTTCACTCATCCAATATCAATCCAATAATGTCGATATCAAATTGTTGAAGACTAATCCTATCACAAATTAAGAAGCAAACACAATAAAGTGTAGTTGAAAGCAGAGTTGCAACGAAGCTGCAACATAAAAAGGAATCACATTGATGCGAGTTGCAACAACATAGANGACAACATAAAGAATTGGCTAATCTCAAAAAATCAGAAAACCCTGTGGGACATTTCGGTGTGGAACCAGAATGAGAGACGATCTTGGAGCTCCTGGGATTTGGGAGAGGTCCCTCATTTCCTGAACAGGGAAGCAAGCAACCTCCTTAGAGCACTGCAGGGATTGTCCCCCATCTCTGCTAGATCGAAGGACAAGAGAGGTTGGGGCTGCACTACAAGAAAGTACTCCGTTGCCGATGGTTACACTGCTTTAAGGGCCATTCCTTGGGCCCCCTCGGATCCCACTCTTTGGAATACTCTATGGAACTTCCCTTCTCTCCCCAAGATTGAACTTTTCTGTTGGACCCTGTTACACAACAACATCCTCACCTTCGACATCCTTAGGAAAAGAGGGTGGGAAGGCCCCTCAAGGTGCCCTCTGTGCTACAACAGTGAGGAGTCTGCTGTCCACCTGCTCTTACTCTGCCCTTTTKCTTGTGATCTGTGGAATCTGATCTTGGGTCAACTCAATATTACCCTTCCGACCTCCATTCCTGTTCTCTTTCACTCTTGGCTGAACACAGCTCCCTTCCCTTTGGCCAAAATGAGTCTGCTAAAAAACTGTTGGGTATGGATTCCCAAATTAATTAGCTGGAATATTTGGTTGGAACGAAATGGAAGAATCTTCAGAGATTCAGCGTCCCCCCCTGCTCGCTTGGCTTCAAAAGTTAAGAGTTTAGTCAACGAGCTAGTGTCCTCTAAACCCTTTCTCTGTAATGAAACTTCCCCTGATCATTCGCCATGGGAAATCAGACTAGAAGAAAACGAATTCATCAAGTGGAGATCCACACTTGAAAAGCATGTGTTGATGATTGACGGTGCTTCAAAGGGTAACCCCGGAAATGAAGGGGGAGGTGGTGTGCTTTATGATCCGGAAGGCAAATTAGTCCTCTCCTTCTCTTGGGGACTTGGGCTTCTCTCCAACAACTCAGCGGAATACCTTGCTCTATGGCAAGGCCTCAGACAAGCAAGGACTCATCTAATTCCAAATCTGGTGGTATTTGGGGATTCCAGGATTGTAATTCAATCCTTGGTTGGAAGAAAAAGGCCGAATCACCTCCCTCTGTCTCAGCTCTTCTCTAGAATCCTGAACCTAGTGAGGGAGTTTGATCAAGTCAACTTCTATCATGTGTTAAGAGGTCTTAATCAGCAAGCAGATTCTGAGGCAAATGTAGGCTCCTCCATGGAAAAAGGGGAAATCAAAATCAATGGAAGGGACTCTCTCTGTCCTATCCCGTAGTCTTCTGCATCATGTCTTGAACAGATCCTTTCCTTTCCCCTCTTGGAAGGAGCTGTCACTGCTGTTCAAGGAATTCAAGGTATCCTGTTTCAAAGGCAGTCCCCCTGTTGCAAAGAACTCTCGTGATCAAGGAAGGTAGGACCGGTAGCACTGTAAAGACACAGAGATCCCAGCTGTCAGGAACACTCTGCAATCACTCTCAGGCAAGCAACGAGCTCGTTTTAGCACTAAGGAGAAGCTGGAGACCAATAGGAGATCGGACGTTTGGCAATCCTCTCTATGCCAGGCCCATCCCCCCTGCTGCTGGAGACATCGAAACGCCGATTAGAAATGATGGGCATCTAAGTAAATCTGGGAAGCAAGGTATAGCCTCAGGCAGATCATCGAAGCCTGGCTCATTAAGATCCAGTTGGTTTTAGTCAATATGCAACGATTCTCAGGCCAGAATCTTGGAAGTCATTGCATACTCCAAAAGTTCAAAAACACTCAAGCCATTCACGAGATTCTCTGCGCTGCGTATGGAGCTCTGAAGGCGCTGCGATGTTGCTGCAGCTGCGTTTGGCTGGTGCTATTGCCTGTAGAACTCGCCCTGCACGCCAGCTCTTTGGCTCTGTTCAGAAAATTGCATCAGAACGTCCAGAACGTCAACGTCAACGTCCAGATCTCAACGTCCAGAAAAATGCTTCAGAACGTCAACGTCCAGATCTCTGTATCCATGGAGCGCTGTCCTGAACCAAGGCAGACAAGAATTAAAATGTCGATAGACTCTATGTGATTGTAAATCTTGGGCAGTCTTTTTGCCAGTTTGAATATCAAAGACCCATAGCCGTTACAGTAAAAAAAAAAATACCAACCTAAAGTTGTAATCGACAATTTGGTTTATGACCCGCCTTCAGGATGTAAAACCCCAATAAACCTAGGCCGGTTCAGTGTTAGGTATTTAGCATCCTTTAGATCTTAGATATTGACCTTTAGCCAGGATTACTGGTTGGTTAGTTGATGAGGTTGAATTTAGCTTACGATTTCCTATGTGGATTGTTGTTCTTTAGCCCTGATTGTACTTGGTTGTAATCAATCCATTGTTGTTCTGCTTGTGTCGGGAGGGATCTAGACACCTCCTGGTAAGCCTTAGTATATACAGCTGTGTGTGTGATTATCTTCTGTGTGAAGAATCTAGTGCCGTATCAAGAGTCTCAGGCCCTTTAAAAGCAGGGTTTCCACTCTTGCGACACACCTGAGGGGATTACTAGTTTCTGCCTGAGCAGTCGGCCATGAGCCTATTTGACCTTCTCTCTCTCTGGAGCAGAGAACTAAGATTAAATGCCCTGCTCTCCTGTGCAGAAATAGTAAGACCTACTACTACGGATTCTTCCCTCTGTGTTGGTACGGTGCATAACCCAGTATGTCGTTAAATGTTTGCATTGTGTGCCTTATGTCTTGGGTCGCTCATCGCTTGCAGCTACTTGTTGTGCATCTGGTCTTCTTGTTGTGATCATTGTGGTTGCGTCTTGTTAGTCGTCGAGTGGGAACATAGAGTCAAGTGTGTCTGTTACTTCTACACGCGCGCACACACCTTAAACAAAAAAAAACAAATTTTGCACCTGTTATCAGAGTTGTTGTCATCACCAGGAGGGTTGTTACATATGGTATCAAAGCCGGTTCGATCCGCGGCTTGGGGTTCGCTACGACTTTCGTTGACATGAGTTGGTTTTATTATACTGTTGTTGATCGAGTTGATTGTGTGCGTGCAGGTAATCATGGTTAGAGGACACCGCGGAGGCAGACGACGGGGTGCTAGGGGAGGAGGCGTGACGCCTCCAGCTGCATCCACGCCTGAGGGGTCTAAACCCCAGGGAGGCGAGCAGGTTCTCGGACAGGAGCAGATAGCAGTTGGTGATGTTATTGGGATGATGAGATCCTTTCAGCGCATGTTCGAGGCTCTGATTAGCCGACTGGACAGAGACGAGGCCAGGGCGCCGACACCCCCTGAGGTTCTGCGGCACGCACCAATCGTTACAGGTAGCATTCACCATGAACTCGAGAAGGTAAAATTTCCCGAGTTCTTTGGTGCCCCGGACGGTGCAGCCGCTGAGGCATGGTTGGAAAATATGGTGATGTGCTTTGCACTTCGCGATTATACCTCCAACATGAAGGTCCGCATGGCGGTCTTCCAACTGAAGGGGAGCGCTCTTCTATCGTGGAAGGCGCTCCTGCCGCAGCTGAACATGGCCATTGAAGACGTGTCATGGGAACTGTTTGAGGAACGGTTCTGCGAGAGGTACCTTTCAGAGGAATTCATTGAGCGTCAGCTCAATGAGTTCAATGCGTTGCGACAGGGAGGTCGTACGGTGCCCGAGTACGAGGCACGTTTTATGGAGCTGCTCCAGTATGCTCCGCACCTTAACACTGAGAAGCTCAAAGTCAACAGGTTCGTGTTTGGCCTTAACGGTAGTCTGCGTGCAAAGGTTACGATCTTGATGCCTCAAACCTTGCACGACACTGTCCAAAAGGCCCTCATATCTGAGGGGGAACTTATCAGTGGGGCTCAGACCAGGACTCCAGCGAGACCCGCAGGGCTGGGTTTATCTGGTACGCCGTAGCATCAGACACCAGCGAGACATACGCCGGGACATCGTGGCTTCCATAGGGGATCCACTTTTGCTACACCTCGACGACCACCACCTCAGCAACGGACACCTTATCGAGGACCACAGCACCAGCAGCAGCGTCGCCCGCAGCAGCAACAATTTAGGCCTGTTCAGTAGAACAGACCAGGGTTCCAGGCCGGTGGGAAGTCATCTTCTACTTCGGGTACCAGGACTACTGGGCCGAAGAAGGGGTGTTGGACGTGTGGGGAGCCACACTACCAGCGCGAGTGTTCTGTAGAGAGGCCCAGAGTGTCCGGATCAGCCGGACCCACTACCGTGGGAGATATGGGCAAGGCCCATCGGATACATGCAGCGGTGAATAACTGCCAGGCAGAGCACCAGTCGACTGTGCTCGAGACGACAGGTACTATCGTTGACCAGACCCTTAGTATTTTGATAGACCCAGGTGCTACTGAGAGTTTCATTTCTGGTGCAGCGCTAAAAATGATTAAGGTAAAGGCAGTCGAACAGGATGAGTTTAGCTTCGTGGAGATGGCTTCGGAAGCCAAACAAAAGGTTGGAGGGAAGGTTACGGGCTGTGCCCTTAACCTGGGAGAGTTTGTCATGAGGGTCAACTTGTACGTCATGATCTTAGGATCTTATGACATCGTGATCGATATGGATTGGTTGGAAACGCATGAGGCGATACTCAACTGTAAGACGAAACGGTTGAGCTTGGTTGATGACGAAGGACAGAGACATGTGATGGTAGGAAGGAACCAGGGAGTTTCCCTGTGGTTCGTCTCTTCCTTACAGTTATGGAAGAGTATGCGCAAGGGGTGCAAACTTTATGCGATCCTCACGCTAAACGAGAAGGGAGTAGCGGAAGGTCTAGAACACCTCCCGGTGGTGAAGGAGTTTGCAGACGTGTTTCCAGAGGAGTTTCCTAGGATGCCGCCGGAAAGGGAACTGGAGTTTACCATAGACCTGAAACCGGGAACCGAACCGATAACAAGAATGCCTTATCGGATGTCGACCCCGGAGTTGCAAGAGTTGAAAATGCAACTGAAGGAGTTGTTGGACCTGGGACTGATATGACCTAGTGTGTCACCGTGGGGTGCACCAGTTATTTTC
>JZKD02S0357226.1:8914-24625 GCA_000966675.3 Picea glauca | reverse complement strand
GAGGATGACGAACAAATCAAGAAATTTCTTACAGCAGTAGGGGAGTTCTCCGAAACTCATCCAGACCAAGAGAATCAAAATGACCCGGCGTGGATTATGCAAGAAGGGGAAGATCCTGAAGCCTTCCGAGAAAAAATAGCGGATCATCGTATGTTGGTCCTTAAAAACAACCAAATTCCGAAGGGCTTAATTCCGTTAGAAAGACTTTTCGACCAAAACGACGTACCTGCGAAATCCACTTTGCAGCCCCAACCAGAGGAAGTGGAGGACTGCGATATAGGAACTGAGAAAGAATCCAAGATAGTAAAGATATTTAGGTTCCTCCCTCCCAAGTTAAAAGTCCAGTACAGAAACCTTCTCAGACAGTACAAAGACGTTTTCGCCTAGTCCTATGATGAGCTTAGAACGTATGACACTTCCATAATTGAACACAAGATACCTTTGAAGCCCGGGGTCAAGCCGTTCAGGCAAAAGCTTAGACAAATTAACCCCATTTTGTTGCCTGTGATTGAAAAGGAAGTTAAGAAGCTTTTAGATGCGAAAATAATCGTGCCTCTGAGGTACTCAGACTGGGTGGCAAATTTGGTCCCGGTCAGGAAAAAGAACGGAGAAATCAGGCTGTGTGTAGATTTCTGAAACTTGAATAAGTCTTCCCTTAAGGATAATTATCCACTCCCCAAGATGGACCACGTCCTGGAAAAGGTAGTCGGAGCAAATCGAATGTTTATGGTAGATGGTTTCTCTAGGTATAACCAAATCGACATGAACGAGCAAGACCGATAAAAAACTGCTTTCACCACACCATGGGGTACATTCATGTATGATAAAATGTCGTTCGGTTTGATGAATGCAGGTGCCACATTCTAGCGTGCTATGGACATTGCCTTCATGGGAGAAAGAGACAAGTTCATGGTCATCTACCTTGACGATTTGACGGTTTTCTCTAAAACCGATGAAGAACATTTGGTCCACCTAAAGCAGACTTTCGAAAAATGCCGTAGGTATGGTCTGTCCTTGAACCCAAAAAAACCACATTTCGCTATGCGGGAAGGTAAGATTCTGGGACATATTGTATCTAAATATGGGATCAGGATTGATCCTAAGAGGATTGAAGCAATATAAACTATAAATATTCCCAGAAACGTAAAGGAAATTCAATCCTTCTTAGGTACAATGAATTTTTTACGAAGGTTTATCCCCAATTTTGCTGAGATTGTCAAATTGATCACAGGAATGTTGAAGAAAGATAGCAGAGTCAATTGGACGGTCGAGGCTAAAGCATCGTTCGCGCATATTAAGAAAGTCATCAACGAGGCACCTGTGTTAGTAAGCCTAGATTACATGAAAGACTTTCTTATCTTCTCGTTCGCTTCTGAACATACTATCGCTGCAGTGCTCCTGCAAAAAGATGATGAAGGATTCGAACGACCGATCGCATTCTTCAGCAAGAGTCTTAGAGACGCTGAACTAAAGTATGACATCATTGAAAAGCAGGCGTACGCAATGGTGAAAGCACTAAAAGCATTTAGAACGTATGTCCTGCATTCGAAAAGTATCGCGTACGTGCCGACCAGTGCTGTGAAAGATATCTTGGTACAGCCAGATAGTGGCGGAAAACGAGGGCGCTGGCTCGCTAAAATACAAGAATTCGATCTGGAAGTCAAGCCGACTAAGTTTATAAAAGGGCAGGGTCTGGCCAAACTCTTAGCCGAGTTGAACCTTAGAGCCCTTGATATTAATTGCCTCAAAGAAGAAGGAGATACACACCTACACGGACATGATGACCAGACGGATCCAAGAAGGACAGAGGAAAAGTTCATATCGTTGGGCTGGTACAAAGACATCGTGTTTTACTTATTGAACCTGAAGTGCCCAGACGGGCTATCACTAGCCAAATGCAGAACTTTAAAACTCCATGCTATAAAATATTGCATCGCCGAAAATCAGCTATACTGGAAGGATCCACTCGGGTTCCTACTAGTCTGTTTGGTTGAGTCGGAAACTCCACGGGTTATAGAAGAATTTCATGAAGGAGTCTGTGGAGGACATCACGCATGGAGAGCCACAGGGTACAAGATCTTGAGGGCCGGATACTATTGGTCGAAACTATTTTCGGACGTCAATGCCAAAGTGCGTGCCTACAACCCATGTCAAATATTCGCTGGTAAACAGAAACTTCCTGCACTACCACTCGTTCCAGTCAAAACTGAAGCCCCATTTCAACAATGGGGACTAGATTTTATAGGGGAAATTAATCCCCATTCCAGTGCTCTGCATAAGTGGATCTTAACAACCATAGATTATTTTACAAAGTGGGTGGAAGCCATTCCAACCAAAAGGGCAACAGACTCAGTGGTGATCGACTTCTTGGAGGAGAATATCCTGTCAAGATTCGGGTGTCCCCAAAAGATTGTTACTGACAATGCCCAGGCCTTCAAGTGCATGGCTATGATCATCTTTTGTCAGAAGTACAATATTGTTCTCGGTCATTCCACTGCTTATTACCCTCAGGGAAATGGGTTGGCAGAATCATCAAACAAGAGCCTAGTAAACATAATCAAGAAAGTACTAGATGAAAATAAAAGGTCCTGGCATGTGCACTTGAAGTACGCGTTGTGGGCGAACTGCATCAGTACTAAAAGGTCTATCGGCATGTCACCGTTTCAAATGGTCTATGGCACAGATGTTGTTCTACCTATAAACCTAGCGTTACCAGTGATGAAGTTATGGCAGGATCAACATGAAGAACCAAATCATGTGACCAGGAGAATAAATCAGCTAATCGAGGTTCAACAACATAGAGTGGAGGTTGATGAGAAAATGCAGAAGTACCAAGATGATATGAAAGCATTGTTCGACCTCAAGGCAAAAGACAGAGAATTCCTCCCAGGTGACTTAGTATTAAGATGGGATGCGAGAAGAGAAGAAGCCGCCAAGCATGGCAAGTTCGACCACCTTTGGTATGGACCATTCAGGGTCTCAGCTACAGAAGGGAAAAATTCTGTTCTCCTGGAGAATATAGACGAAGAAGTCCTCAGTGCCCCTGTCAATGGGCGCTATCTGAAACATTATATGACATAGCAGTGGTATATAAAAAAATAAAAAATAAAAAATAAATAAAATAAATAAAAAATATTTTTTTTTTTGTAAATAAATAAAATTCACGTTTTGTGCATACTAATGTTTTCATTTGAATATTTACTTTTCATTTTTGGATTTTTGTCCTTAAACTCTTGACACATTTCTAATAAGATTAGTATTGGCTTTTCACAGGATTCCAGTTGCAGACGAAACTAGTAGGAAAAGTAATTTGCAGGTCGGTATCAGAAATAGAGTGGCATAAAACAGGTGATACCTAAAAATAGTTTCATATTGCACCAAGAAAATGAAAAGAAAAGGTAAAGGTGAGCTTTCGAAAAATGCAGGTTATAAAAGACTGTTAAAAGTAAATCAAGGTAACGTTTTTCAAAATTGCAGTATGGGTTAAAATCTTCGAATTATAGTGATTTGAATGAATACACTAAATCTGAAAAAAGCAAGTCAGAATATCTGTCTCTAAAGATACCCCTAAAAGACAGTCTCAGACTGTTTCTACCTTTTGTGTGTTCAATCTCTAAACATCTTCCTTACATCCTGTCCATCTCTGTGGCCTAACTTTTAGCAAATCATTATCTTTCCGAGTCATTGCAAAGGGATAAAAGTATTTCGTTTTAAGTCTCAGAGGTTTCGAAACAGATCTTGATAGGGAAGCTGGTCTTCACAACTACTTGATTTCCTGCTAAACGAACGAACGTTTGGAGCGGTCTTAACTTTCCTAGGTTTTTTAACAGCGTCGGAAGAATCAAAGATTTCTTAAACGGGATGCCCCTTAAAAAATATAATCCCCTTTTTTTCCCCTAAGAATGAAGGTGTTGTGAAGGTCAAGGGAAGTTTGGTACCGAGTAATCAAAATGAGTTGACAGACCTCTGATGCAAAATATTACACAGATATCAGCCCAGATATAAACTGATTGCTCCCATCTTCATGCTTTAAAAGTTAATTATAAGATAGGTGGTGAAAGAAAATTCAGGAATGATTTCCCCCACCTAGTCCAGGGAGACGATGAAAGGAAATTCAGAAATGATTACCCTCGTCTCAGCGTTTAAACGCATAAATTTTTTTCGAAGTGGTGAAAAGAAATTCAGTGAAAAAGGGTCAGACAACTTCACCGGGGTACTGAACAGGCTCGCTGGTAGTGAAGCAATGTCTGAGATATCTGTAAGGCTGTCATACATGAACATCAATCTACTCTGGTAACCAATGCTTTCTAAAAACCTGATCAACATCCCAATTTCAAGCGGGACTTCCCATTTTAAAAATATATATAATTTCATCCGTTTGATGCAGGCCGAGAGACTCAAGAACTGTTGAATCCCCTAGGGTTGTTTCGACTGTCTTGAAACTTACCAAAATTAGTAGTGAGAAAAGGAGAATTGTGAAAGAAACTACAGCTGTGTTTGGAAAGAGTATCTAAGTTCGAAAAAAAAAACTTCTCGAGGTAAAAAGTGAAGTCTTTTCCCCCTTCAATCCTTTTTTCCTTGGTTTTTTCCGCAGGTTTGAGCTTCTGACTCCATTTACCCAATATTGGCACCTGGTCTACTATTCTTCCCGCCTCACAGGGAGGCGTGATCCCTAGTTGGAGCCTATGTTGGAGCTGCCCTTAATTTATTTTAACCCTTCACAAGTTTTAATCTTTGATACTTGAAATCTGAAGATGCCTTGTGATTTTTTCCTCCCTCTGAACTTTGAAAGATTCCTACAACTTTGTTGAATAAGCATCAATGATTTTTCTCCCCTTAAAACAAATCCGCTTTTGAAACAATATTTGATCTTTTTTACTTTATTTCTGGATCTCGCAAGTCAGATACTTTAATATTTGAATTCACAAGTCCCGAGTCACGAAACGACGAACTCAAGTTAAATTTTTCACTTTAGATAGTAACCAGGGTAAATTTTTTTAACTCAGCGATCAGAGTTCGTCGGAGTTTCGCGCCTCGACATTCGTCAAACATAAATGTTTTCCTTTACAATCCCGAGAGCCGAGGACGCGAGGTACTTGTGGGTTAACCCTGGTCAAAAAATGAAAGGCAAAAAGATAACTATGGTTAAAATGGTTCTCGGCACTTCGCCACTCGGCGCTATCTTCTCGAAAATCTTAATGTCTAAAACTCCGACTCGCGAAACCGTGATGTGATTATAGTATGATTACTTAATCACTTAATCAAAGTTCTTCTAAATCCTAATTAAGTCTTAATTATCGCTATCTCGCAGGTTTGTGACTCGACACACTAATTTCTCAAGTTTTTACCTTCGAAGTTACGAGTCACGATACGGCAAGTAAAACATTTATGAAATTAATCAAGCCTTAAATCACGGTTATCTTTAGTTAAGCCAAAATCGGTACTCGCAGTCTCGCGAATTGAAGGCTCAAAATGTTGAAAGGAAATCCACGATGTTGCGAAAAGCGAGAAATTTTATAACGTTGCTAGGTTTGAATATTTTAAAATGAATCAAGGTATGCCACGCGCATCGAGGCTTGCACATTTCTCGAGGTAGCTTTTGCCTTCCATACTACGACTGACTATCAAACCACCGAACATTTATGATATTAATGAAGAATTAGGGTGAATCTACGAATAAATAAGATCGGATTTTACGCAATAAATTTATTTCTAAGTGCGATTTGACAGACTTATTACGAAGAGTACAAAATTTTCAAATATATATGGGAGTCTCATTTTATTATAATGAAAACATTTTTCATAAGCACGCAGAGCTCGTCATTTTCCGAGTGAACTAATTTCTGCATGTATACGCAGGTTTATCGCAGAAGAGCGAAAACGCAAGCTTCAGCTATGGCTCCATGGAAAGCAGCAAAGGCTAACGTTGAGGAGGCAGGGCAAGGTTCAGATACTGTCTCCGACACTTCACCTCGGAGTGGCGGTTCGGTTCGTAACTGGTCGTTTGTTTCAGATATTCTGCAAACCAAGCTGGTAAATTATTCAGACTCAGATGAAAATGAAAAGGACGATTTGAACACTAAATACAAGATTGTCGTTCAATCTGGAATGCATAAGGTGGCAACTAGACCACGGTTTCTCCCCTATTATGATATGATCCGATGGGCATTGGATCACATAGACTTACCCACCAGAACTATAATAAATGACCAACAGGTCACTGTCGGGACTTTTAGACCGGAGTACATCCAAACCATGTATAAGCTCCCGACAACATCTGATTACACGTATGGTGCTGAATTCCTGGAGGGATTCAAACAGAAGGAGTGCATTGAATATGAAAAAACAATGCCCGGTTTGATTAAAGATTGGGTTTCGCGCACCGCAAATTTCAGAGCGAATGAGCAGGGCGTATATTCTATATCTTCTTTGGAGCCGCAGTATAAATATGTGGCCATGATGACCTGTCGACTTTTTGGGAGAGAAGACACCTCGCATTTCTACATCGCATGGGTGCCTCTCATATTCCGGGTTGCAGAAGGTTGCTCATTTAATTGGACAAAGATGCTCTCAGACAGTCTAGCCAACAGGGTCATAGAGTATCGGGAGCAAAAGGCAATCGGGAAACCATCCTCATTTTTTATGTTTGCGTATATCATGGACGCTGTATGTTCCATGACACCATTCCCTCTAATGAGTTGGGCTTGGAATCCAGCCCATGAAAAAACTGTACATGAGTATCACGACAAGCTGTGGGAGGATAAAGCAGACAAATTCGTTTATGAAATTTTCAACTGGATGATGGTGCCCCTGCACATCACCATTTTTGGTCTTTCGCCACCTCAGATCTCGGATAGCATTGCTGCAAATCTGAGTGGTATAGCAGACTGGTACGTAGAAGCAGAGTTTTCCTACTTCAGAGTTTTCGGAGCTGTCATTCCCCCGCTTGCACTACCACTGTTCATCCCTGACAAGCTGGCTTGTCGCGAGATTGCCCGACAAACAGTGATTGGCGGGGTGAGTAAAGAGCTCAAAGCATCTTCGAAGAAGGTATGGCCGTTTTTCCCTGTTCAGCTAAATTCTTATTCTTTATTGGATTTTGGGCATGCTAAAGCTGAGGCTGCAGCCCTGGAAGACTTGATTTTAGTCTCCATTGAATATAAAAAACATGATCCTCACAAAATTGTAAGCAACCATTTAGCTAATTGTGGGCTGAAGAGGTTTGAACACGAGTGTTCACCCTTGGATGACATTTTTCGAGGGGCGAGATCTTATGGGGAAGTGCTAGTTCGGATCCGATCTTTAGCACCCGAAGACATGGCCTCTGTATTAAGCTTTCAGGAACATAGGCGAAGATGTCTCCCCACTGTGTTGGGAGGTTTGGACATTGCCGAAACAAAACAAAAGGAGGCTGAAGATTCTGCAGATGTAACGTCTATCCCTGGTCAACAGCAGGAAGAGAAGCAAATGATTAATCCCGATACAAAAGAGAAGACTCCAGACCCTCCAAGCAAACAAAGTTTGGAGGCTGAGGGAAAAACTCCAGACCCACCGAGGAAGCAGATATCAGGGACTGAAAAAGAAACTCCAGATACTTCAAAGGAGAAGAACCCTGTCGATACTCCAAAGGAATCGACAAAGCAAATAGGAAATCCCATCACCTCGGTCACACCCTTGCAGTCGGCACAGGGAAATGTTAGCGAGGGATGGATATTTGACGAAGAACTGAGGCCTATAAGAGCAGAGGAACTCCCTCCGAATGAGTTCTTTTTTGATAAAAAGAGAAAAGCTGTAGTGAAACGAGAATTTTATCAAGAGGGAGAGTCCACTGTTAAAAAATACAAAATCATGACAGATGGAAAGAACAAGAAAAGTGACCAGCTTGCTACTGAAATTGTTGGAACACTGGGGGCCTACGCTTCGGCGAATCAATTCTCAGTTGGGCAGATGAATCACTAATTAAAAAGAAAAAATCGCCTCATCAGGACCCTCGAGGCCAGATTGGCTACAACCATAGAGAATGCCAAAGGCCAGGCCAACATGGAGATGGAATAGGCTAGATTGGCTGATAAAAATGAAATAGAAACGCTCAAAGTCATCCTGGAGCAAGCACACATAGTGATCCGAGATGGTCAGATACAGGCGAGTCAGCAGAGGAATGTGATCATAGAGCTGCAAGCTCAGTTAGAGGTCGTTGAAAGCAAGGTGATCAACGTCGAGGGGTTTAAATCCTGAGTGATCGATATTCGGAGCAGGATCTCTTCTGTACAACAGAGTCTGCTAGACAAAGTGGGAGTGATTCAGGAAGATTGCCTGCTGATGCATCGGATTTCCGAGAATCTGACTGTCAGAGAAAGGAACGCAGAAGCTGCTCGAGTCGCCTTTCAAGAGGCGGTGATAGCTACTAACAACAGATTTTCGGCAGGTTCTCCCGGACTCACCATTGCAGAACAAACTAGAGGTAACATTCTGTTAAAAGATTGGGAACATAATATTACCTTAAGCAAGGAACAGACCCAAAAAGTAACCAATTCATTAGAAGAAGCCTTCAATGCCATTGATGGTGAGCTACTAGGTATGGAGAGTGGAGGTGATTCAGAAATGTGTTGGCAGCCAATTTAATTTTTTCAATTGTCCTAATAGCTGCCTACACCTATGTCTCTTGAACTTCAAATTACTGTCGCATTTTGCAAAGAGACGATATTTTCATTCTATGCGATATTTGCAATTTCGTTTCAAATTAGTTTTCACGACTGAAAGTGTGAGAACTCTTCCATCGTTATTTCAATTGTCGTGGTCTTCTCATTGATGTTCTGAAAGGCACTTACATTTGGTTTATTATGTGGCTGAGGACGTTTTTCAAGCTGTGACATTCTTGCTTTGATTGCGCAACTTGGCTTTTATTTGATTGATAAGGTATTGAGCATGAGAATTTATGAGTTATATTTGATTTCATAAGGGTCATGGTTGATCTTGTTTTAAATAATGTGATCCTTATTATCTTAACCTCTAAGCTTATCGATTTCATAAAGTCATTGGTCACAATGTTATAAGACTTTGATTATATATTGTGCAACAAACGCATGGTAACATATGAGTTTGGTTTCGTATTGAATGGCGATTTTTGATTATACACTTGGCGCATTACTTTGGTTTGAATTATACTATAGCGTATATTTAAACTATGGTTGTGATTTTACGTTGAACGATCGTGGTCTCAAACTATACATTGGCACATTGATATATTTGTCCACCGTATAAACCTTGGGTTGGCTGAATAATGTTAATATTGGTTATGATTGATGGAACATGGATGGTACTGTGCCATTAATGTTTTGCATGGCGGTGAACTAACCCACCACCTTCGCACGCGCCTATTGAATTTCCTCCTCTTTGAGCGCTTGCAGTTGTTAGCCATATCGATTATGCTCCTGTGTGTTTGATCCGAACCCTCCCATGCACCCGAGCCATGGCTCCACTCGTGAGGGCTGAACCTAATGGCTTCCAGACATTGTTAATGTTTGATGGTGCATATAGTGACCTGGAGGAATTCGGCTGGCTCCCATTCATTATAAAGTTTGATGGTTATAACCCTGGTGTGGCTCGACAATTTGCGTTAACTTTCAATGGATGCCGAGCCAAACTTGGGGATGTGCAGTTGGAAATCGATGAGGAATTCCTCAGTCTGGCCACCGGTCTGCCTGCTGTCGGACAGAGATGGTCGAAAAATTGTAAAGTTGAGGACGTCCCGTGGACATTACTCTTTTAGTCATGAAGAGTGAGCTCTCGTGACAAGGGTTTGCCTACAAACATGCTTAAGCAGCGCTGGCACAACTTGCTCATGGTAATCAAGCAATTCATTACCTGCGAGGGAAGGTATGGTTTCGTGTTCCTGTATCACCTTCGGCTACTTATGGTTTTCATAGGCTATGAACTTAATATGCCTTTCTACTTACATAGGAGTCTGTTTAAGATGTCCAAAAGGTATAAACGAAACCGGTCCGAGAACAACCTATTCCATTTTGGGTTAATTAAAATGCTTGTGGTTTGTCATTTGGGGTTACGTCGGGACTGTTGGGAAGATTTTCTTAAACGTAATAATTTTGATGAGTCAAGCCCACCACAGGTTGAAAAACCTGTGGTGAGCGAAACTAAGTCGATACCCCCTGTCCCTTACAGTGCTCTGCTACCCAAAACCCTACCCGACTCACCTGTTAACCTACCCAATTTTGTCACCGAGGATGTGGAGAATGTTAAACCTGTGGCTAATTGCCAATTCTAAAGGCAAGAAGAACGCTCGGTTAATCTCTCGCATGGAAAGAAACAAACCTAAAGCACCTATCAACCCTGACCCTATTGTGCTCAGTGAAGATTCTGACTCAGAAATTGAACGTTTCCTAGCCAGCGAGTATCCCTATTCTGAAGGTCTGTGTGACAAACCCGCTTATGATTTTGTCAAAAACCTACCACCGTGTTTACGAGATGATCCAAATTATCCCGGCATTAAAATTCCCAGTGAAACCCCTGGTGACTCGTCGAAACCCCCTTCTGTCCTATCTCAACTAGCTGCTCCACCGTGTGATCAGTGTGGTGCATGGCTGGAAAGGTATTACATTGATGTTCCAATGCTGCAATCCAGAATTCATGATCTGGAAGAGCAAGTTGCAAAGCTCTCTAGTCAAAAGGGTAAGATGTCATCCACTGACAAGAAGCAGTGAACAAAAGGTTCGATTTTGTTCAAGAACGTGGAGTCGGCAACAACATTCGTCAATTCAAGATTGGCGTAGCTAGATCAACCTCACTGGTATGACTTTCACCTATTTATATGACAAATTCACAAACCCTATTTACACCATGGATTTGCTTTGTCAACACAAGCATGCACTGTTGTATATAATTTAGTTTTGATACATCAATTTTCATTGGATTTGGCTTTGATTTGAGTGATCTCGAGATAGATTTTATTTGTTTTAAACTAGCTTCAATCGAATGCTCTGTTGATAATCTCAGTTGTTAATGTTTTCTAAACACAGGGTGTTTTGGTATTCCAATTTTAACACAGTCATTATCCCATTTCGAATTGGTTATATTCTTTGCGATATGATTAGAAATTATGGTTAATTGTTGTGATTGTATATCATGTATTTTTGACCAATTCGAATACTATTGGATCGTAGCTGTTAAACCCAACCAAATCGATTCATATTGCTTTGTTTGATCATGTTAATAGATTGCAACAAATATGTGGTTCGATTTTGATTTGAGGAATGAAATTAACTGTATCCAGTCTCATGATTCGTTTCTATAATTAAACTCAGCCACGTTCGTGTTATGAATTCTGTTGATTCAATCGCCCTCTTGTATGTTGATTGAGTGATGATCGATAACGAGATTCGTTGGGTCTATATTTATTAAGTATGATTTCATTTTATAACTGAAACAGTTACCTATTTTTTACACATGATTGAATGATATCGATCTATTTCTATGACTATAACAAGTTAGTGACGGTTGTGATTGCTATTTGGTCCTATCGGTTAACTGTATGACACTCAGCGACCAAAGACATTGGCAGAATTTAAGGATACTGTTATGAATGTTTCATTTTGACCATAATCGTAACACTTTGATATTTGATTAAAACAATATGAATTTTATGCACAGCAGTAACCAATCGATTATGATTGAGTTCGATTATAACTAATCGATTTTGGATACAATGTGATTTACTTGTAATTGCAATTGGATATGAAACAGTGTGATTATTATTTGACCCGATTTAATGGCAACTAAAAACAGAGTATTCCTATTTTGTTTCGATTGCATTCTTTTCGATTTGTTTTAATTTGAATATTTGAGCCATTAGTAATTCGATTTTGATGTTTATTGAAAACAAATTAAATTGGATTATTTTTAAAAGGATTTCATTTGATTTCTATCTGATTCTATAGTCTATTTTAGACTAGCTACAGAATCAGATGATTCTGTAGCTAAGTCTGTAGGATCATTTTTGTTGTATTTTGTTACTGAAATATCCTTCTAATTTGATATTTGTGTCCTATTGTAGGTAAATTCNCCATTGCAGAACAAACTAGAGGTAACATTCTGTTAAAAGATTGGGAACATAATATTACCTTAAGCAAGGAACAGACCCAAAAAGTAACCAATTCATTAGAAGAAGCCTTCAATGCCATTGATGGTGAGCTACTAGGTATGGAGAGTGGAGGTGATTCAGAAATGTGTTGGCAGCCAATTTAATTTTTTCAATTGTCCTAATAGCTGCCTACACCTATGTCTCTTGAACTTCAAATTACTGTCGCATTTTGCAAAGAGACGATATTTTCATTCTATGCGATATTTGCAATTTCGTTTCAAATTAGTTTTCACGACTGAAAGTGTGAGAACTCTTCCATCGTTATTTCAATTGTCGTGGTCTTCTCATTGATGTTCTGAAAGGCACTTACATTTGGTTTATTATGTGGCTGAGGACGTTTTTCAAGCTGTGACATTCTTGCTTTGATTGCGCAACTTGGCTTTTATTTGATTGATAAGGTATTGAGCATGAGAATTTATGAGTTATATTTGATTTCATAAGGGTCATGGTTGATCTTGTTTTAAATAATGTGATCCTTATTATCTTAACCTCTAAGCTTATCGATTTCATAAAGTCATTGGTCACAATGTTATAAGACTTTGATTATATATTGTGCAACAAACGCATGGTAACATATGAGTTTGGTTTCGTATTGAATGGCGATTTTTGATTATACACTTGGCGCATTACTTTGGTTTGAATTATACTATAGCGTATATTTAAACTATGGTTGTGATTTTACGTTGAACGATCGTGGTCTCAAACTATACATTGGCACATTGATATATTTGTCCACCGTATAAACCTTGGGTTGGCTGAATAATGTTAATATTGGTTATGATTGATGGAACATGGATGGTACTGTGCCATTAATGTTTTGCATGGCGGTGAACTAACCCACCACCTTCGCACGCGCCTATTGAATTTCCTCCTCTTTGAGCGCTTGCAGTTGTTAGCCATATCGATTATGCTCCTGTGTGTTTGATCCGAACCCTCCCATGCACCCGAGCCATGGCTCCACTCGTGAGGGCTGAACCTAATGGCTTCCAGACATTGTTAATGTTTGATGGTGCATATAGTGACCTGGAGGAATTCGGCTGGCTCCCATTCATTATAAAGTTTGATGGTTATAACCCTGGTGTGGCTCGACAATTTGCGTTAACTTTCAATGGATGCCGAGCCAAACTTGGGGATGTGCAGTTGGAAATCGATGAGGAATTCCTCAGTCTGGCCACCGGTCTGCCTGCTGTCGGACAGAGATGGTCGAAAAATTGTAAAGTTGAGGACGTCCCGTGGACATTACTCTTTTAGTCATGAAGAGTGAGCTCTCGTGACAAGGGTTTGCCTACAAACATGCTTAAGCAGCGCTGGCACAACTTGCTCATGGTAATCAAGCAATTCATTACCTGCGAGGGAAGGTATGGTTTCGTGTTCCTGTATCACCTTCGGCTACTTATGGTTTTCATAGGCTATGAACTTAATATGCCTTTCTACTTACATAGGAGTCTGTTTAAGATGTCCAAAAGGTATAAACGAAACCGGTCCGAGAACAACCTATTCCATTTTGGGTTAATTAAAATGCTTGTGGTTTGTCATTTGGGGTTACGTCGGGACTGTTGGGAAGATTTTCTTAAACGTAATAATTTTGATGAGTCAAGCCCACCACAGGTTGAAAAACCTGTGGTGAGCGAAACTAAGTCGATACCCCCTGTCCCTTACAGTGCTCTGCTACCCAAAACCCTACCCGACTCACCTGTTAACCTACCCAATTTTGTCACCGAGGATGTGGAGAATGTTAAACCTGTGGCTAATTGCCAATTCTAAAGGCAAGAAGAACGCTCGGTTAATCTCTCGCATGGAAAGAAACAAACCTAAAGCACCTATCAACCCTGACCCTATTGTGCTCAGTGAAGATTCTGACTCAGAAATTGAACGTTTCCTAGCCAGCGAGTATCCCTATTCTGAAGGTCTGTGTGACAAACCCGCTTATGATTTTGTCAAAAACCTACCACCGTGTTTACGAGATGATCCAAATTATCCCAGCATTAAAATGCCCAGTGAAACCCCTGGTGACTCGTCGAAACCCCCTTTTGTCCTATCTCAACTAGCTGCTCAACCGTGTGATCAGTGTGGTGCATGGCTGGAAAGGTATTACATTGATGTTCCAATGCTGCAATCCATAATTCATGATCTGGAAGAGCAAGTTGCAAAGCTCTCTAGTCAAAAGGGTAAGATGTCATCCACTGACAAGAAGCAGCGAACAAAAGGTTCGATTTTGTTCAAGAACATGGAGTCGACAACAACATTTGTCAATTCAAGATTGGCGTAGCTAGATCAACCTCACTGGTATGACTTTCACCTATTTATATGACAAATTCACAAACCCTGTTTACACCGTGGATTTGCTTTGTCAACACAAGCATGCACTGTTGTATATAATTTAGTTTTGATACATCAATTTTCATTGGATTTGGCTTTGATTTGAGTGATCTCAAGATAGATTTGATTTGTTTTAAACTAGCTTCAATCGAATGCTCTGTTGATAATCTCAGTTGTTGATGTTTTCTAAACACAGGGTGTTTTGGTATTCCAATTTTAACACAATCATTATCCCATTTCGAATTGGTTATATTCTTTGCGATATGATTAGCAATTATGGTTAATTGTTGTGATTGTATATCATGTATTTTTGACCAATTCGAATACTATTGGATCGTAGCTGTTAAACCCAACCAAATCGATTCAGATTGCTTTGTTTGATCATGTTAATAGATTGCAACAATTATGTGGTTCGATTTTGATTTGAGGAATGAAATTAACTGTATCCAGTCTCATGATTCGTTTCTATAATTAAACTCAGCCACGTTCGTGTTATGAATTCTGTTGATTCAATCGCCCTCTTGTATGTTGATTGAGTGATGATCGATAACGAGATTCGTTGGGTCTATATTTATTAAGTATGATTTCATTTTATAACTGAAACAGTTACCTATTTTTTACACATGATTGAATGATATCGATCTATTTCTATGACTATAACAAGTTAGTGACGGTTGTGATTGCTATTTGGTCCTATCGGTTAACTGTATGACACTCAGCGACCAAAGACATTGGCAGAATTTAAGGATACTGTTATGAATGTTTCATTTTGACCATAATCGTAACACTTTGATATTTGATTAAAACAATATGAATTTTATGCACAGCAGTAACCAATCGATTATGATTGAGTTCGATTATAACTAATCGATTTTGGATACAATGTGATTTACTTGTAATTGCAATTGGATATGAAACAGTGTGATTATTATTTGACCCGATTTAATGGCAACTAAAAACAGAGTATTCCTATTTTGTTTCGATTGCATTCTTTTCGATTTGTTTTAATTTGAATATTTGAGCCATTAGTAATTCGATTTTGATGTTTATTGAAAACAAATTAAATTGGATTATTTTTAAAAGGATTTCATTTGATTTCTATCTGATTCTATAGTCTATTTTAGACTAGCTACAGAATCAGATGATTCTGTAGCTAAGTCTGTAGGATCATTTTTGTTGTATTTTGTTACTGAAATATCCTTCTAATTTGATATTTGTGTCCTATTGTAGGTAAATTC
>JZKD02S0357225.1:1031608-1042217 GCA_000966675.3 Picea glauca | reverse complement strand
CATCTAAAAGGTAGATCAACAAAGTGTTTGACGAAATACCTCACTCAGAAAAAGTTTTAAAAAGACACCAAAACAGTGATGATCCTTGCATAATGGCTTGGGATCATTACAATTATATATTAGATTTGTGAGAATGCACGCATAAACTTAATAGGTGAATGGATCTTAAGAATAATAGAAAGAACCACCAAATCAAGGATTAAGAAGATGAATTGCAATCCCATATCCCTAATCTTTTCTAGATTGAATGCTTCTGAGCATTGCAGACACCCATAGGACTATCTCAGGTGAGACTGCGTAGTACATTCTGTGTGTTGTGTTGCCTTATGGTTTACCAGGAGGGCCAATAGTTTTAGAGGGTTTTGTTGGAAACATGTTCATATCTGAACCTGAGTCAACCCAAGAGTAGGAAGAGAGAGTAGGAACCAACAAATGGTTCTGTTGCCGGCTGGAACTGCATGGGATTGAGTGAGTGAGATCTGTGAAAGAATCAAGAAGAGAATGAAGGTATAAAAATGAATTCTTAGACCATGGAATCCAACGAAGGTGGAGATTGAAAGTTGGTTGAAAACAAAGGATCTTGAGTTTGCGTAGAAGGATAACAAAAAACCTAAATTAACATCGTGCAAATATCTAGACAAGTACGTGTTTAGTGACTTGCATGAGGTCTTTTTCTATGATTTCCCGCATGTGTTGCAGGAGTGGCTATTGAGGTTGAAATACAACCACCCTACGAATCGAATTAGATAGCTCGAGTGTAATCCTGTGGAGATCGCGTAGTTATAACAAGTTAACAACAAATTCACATGCACAATATATTTCTGGCTAGATAGTATTTTTGTAGGGTTTATCACATAATTTACAGTAGACATCACGAAGTCTTACAACGCAGCAGAGAAAGAATTTCTAAAGGGACCCAGAGGTAAGTATATCAGATCATTGTATACCTCCATCAAGATCTTACTGTATAACAAAGGTGTAATGACTATGGCATTAGATAACTAAAATTCCCTGTGTGCATAGGGGAAGGGGGGAATCACTAACAAGAGATGGATAAATGGAGGAAGAGATGGATAAGGGAAAGAAGGAGGAGACCTTGAACCCAATCATGATGGAGGAAGATTGGATCAAGAAGATCATGGCAACAACTGGAAAAACATGCAGTGGAGTACTCTACCAATATAAGATGAATAATAAGAAGAGAGCCATAGAAGATAGAGAGGGTTTGGAAAGTGATGAAGAAGAGGTATATCATCTCTGAGTTGTGGATCAGATTGAGGAAATCCTGCGTGCAACTTATGAAAGGAAGACAAGAGGTCCAAGGGTAGGAACATAAGTCATAAATCCTATCCATGTCAGTGTCAGTGTCAGTGTGGAACCCATAACCCCATGTGCGACTAATACACCTAAAAGAACACCACCATTTAGACAACCGAATTTTAGTGGAAGGAAGATAGTAGGAAGTGCACCCAATCAAGGAGTAGCGACTGGAGGAGCCAGTTTAGGAAGTAGTAGTCAAGTATCTACACCGCCCAGAGGTCGTAGTTCATCAAATTTCAAAATGGCAGGACATGATCCCACCATAAGGTTACCTGAATTCAAGGGAGAGGCATCAAACGATCTTGAAAAGCATTTGTTTATATGTGAGAAGATTTGGGAAGAAAAGTAGATCACAGATGAGGATACAAAACTTGTGTAGTTATCTATCACGCTAAGAGAGCGCTCACTAGATTGGTACATGAGCTTAGATGTAAACAATCCACTAGGAACAACAAGGATGATTGCAGATGTCAAGAAGCTACTAATAAATGAATTTCAGAAGCCTAGTTCAGCAGATCAGTACATGAATGAGATGATTGAGATCAGACAGAAACCAGGTGACTCTGTTTGGGATATTGATTAGAGGTTCAAACAATTGAAGGGTAAGTTGAAGTATGTCATGATTGATATGCAACATAGACATCTCTTTGTGAATTCACTGCTACCACACCTGAAATACCCTTTGAGGTAGTAGAAGTTTCAAACTCAGGAAGAGGCTCTATCGGAAGCCATACAACTGGAAGAGAACCAATATCGGAAGACAAATCCAACAATAAAAGAGATAAAGGAGGATATGAAGAATCCCACATTTCAACTAAACCAGAATAGGGGAAAAGAGAAAAGAGAAGTTGTTTGGTGTACCACATGCAGGATAGAAGGACACCACAAGAATGAGTTCCCAACTTTTGCACAGTAAATGGAAACAAGGCTACCAAACTCATTGCCAAAGGGAGGAACATGGTATGAGATCTATAAAACACATGGGCATGATCCATATGATTGTCCAATGATGCATAAGTACAAAACAATACCCAAGAGTTCATATTGAAACTTTTTCAAATCAGTAGGTCATGATGAAAAAGATTGTAGGAAAATGGAATTGATAAGGGAAGGAACTTCAGATACGTATAGGGTGCAGAAAGAAATGATGACAGGGAAAATTGCACCACATTTCAACCAGGTAACACTCCCATATAACAATGTGTAGCAGGAGTAAGACACTTTGTAACCTCAATATAACAATGCGCAACCATAGTATAACCCTGTGCAGTATAATCAGGTGCCTCAATACAACTCACCACGAGTAGATCAAGGTGTATACAGAGGTGGAGGATGAGGTAGAGGAGGATTTGGAAGAGGCAGAGGTCCAATAGTATGTCATAACTACCAACAACCAGTACACTATACAAGGGCCCATTTCCACCTGCACCATGCATGTACTGTCGTGCAATAGACCATGATATAGAGGAATGCTCAACAATTTTGGGGAATATTCAAGAAAAAAGGAACCAAAACAATTAGAATGTTTAGTGGATATCTGCAGAAGCCAGGGATGATGGAATAAATATCAACATAGTTACGTGCGAAAGAGCTAAGACAAGAGATGACGCAGTACGATCAGATCCAACACAACACCAATGGGTGAAGAAGAATATGGAATCACATAAATAGTTTGATGTGGGGAAAGAAAACAAAACATTCAATGAGGCCAGGTAGGAGTTACTCACACAATATGTTGCATCTACATCAGTTGCACAACACACTTTGAACGTACCAATGTACGAGATGCCCTTATCAATGGACCACACTAGTAAAACACAATATGTAGAGCAAGTAAATACCATAAATACCTTTCCGCAATCCTGTGTTAAACTACTGAATGATCCATCATCTGTTAAATTTTTGCAAAATATGTTAGAAATATGTAACACACAGGAAGGGAGGCAATTACAACATAAAACAATCAATCACCTCCATACGAGAAGGAGGACAAGCAGAGAATTCAGACTAAATGTCAACATTGGAGATTTCAATATGGGGGACATCATACTGGATTTAGGCTCTGAGGTAAATGTGTTACCCAAGAAGACATGGCAATGTATGGGAGAGCCCACCTTAAGATACTCACTTGTGCAGCTGAAGCTAGCAAACCAACGTAGAGTTCTGCCAATTGGAAGGTTAAAAGGTGTGACAATAGATCTGGATGGAGTATGCACTAAGCCAGACTTTGAAGTAATAGAAATAGTGGATGGCACAACACCTTATCCAACATTGCTTGGGATAGATTGGGAATTTGATAACCATGCCATAATCAACTTGAAGAAAAGGAAGAGGACATTTGAATGAGGCAAATACAGAGTCATTGCACCATTAGATCCATCAGAAGGAGAAAGGCTTGGAGATCCCACTTCCTTAGATCTGGAGGAAATAAACAAGTTATATAGAACCACCGCACACAAAGAAGATTATGTCAACCCAATTGCAGATGGGGTACTCAGCTGGAGGAGCATCACATCATGTGCTTCTGATTCAGATACAGGGATGGAAAATTGGTAGGAAATATTACATGAAGTGTCCACAAGAAGGTGTGCAAGAATAAACCGTGCAGTGAGATGGGTAGGTATAGAGATAAGAGAACCTACCAGTTTTCATGGGGTGAATGACTTAGAAGAATTACCAACAAGATACAAAGATGAAGTGTTAGAGAATCATAGGCTCTTAGCCCTAGACATTGCACTCAAGGAAACAACTACAAGATGGTGGGGTGCACACAAAGAAACAGTTAAGGACTGATACCAATAAGATGCAGAGATATGATGGACATGGGACACCAGTAGAAAATTTGGAGAGATGCAGAAAACTATGGAGGATGACACCACCAGAGGAATGGCCTCATCACTTCATCCACACATTGGAAGGAGTTCCATAAAATTGGTATGTAGACCAGGAACTGCACAGAAGCACTGCAGAATGGACAACATTACAACATAATTTTATAGTAACATTATCATTTGAACATGAGAACCCCAACATGGATTCAACACTCAAACAAATAAGAAGGGCGATATTTATTGATGAACAAGAGGTTGAAATCATGACAGAATACTAACAACAAAATAGACAGATAGTGAAAGAACTATTGTCATGCTATCATGTGGAAGAAGAAGGACCAGAGGAAGACGACCCATGCAACATTCAGATTACATAAATTGAAGGAGAAAGAGGAGTGGAAGGTCCATATTTGGAATCAAAAGTATTCGTTGCACCTATCAAAGTGAATAAAGTCAACATTGGCACAACTGATAATTCTAAAATGACAAGTATTGAAGATTATTGGGATGAGAAAACAGTAGAAAAGATAATAAAGTTACTGTGTGAATACAATGATCTGTTCCCAACAACTTTTACAGAGATGAAAGGCATAGTAGGAGAACTAGGAGAGATGAAGGTACCTCTTAAACCTGATGCTAGAAATGCCCGACAGAGACCGTATAGACTAAGTCCAATATATAAGAAAAAAGTTAAAGAAGAAATCAACAGAATGTTGGAAGCTATTATCATAGAACGAGTGAAGGAATTTGAATGGATAAGCCCCATGGAAGTTGAAGAGAAGAAACAAGGGGGGATAAGGATTTGTGTAGATATGAGGAAACTGAATGATGCTTGCCTACATGATCCTTTCCCTACATCTTTGATAGATGAGGTATTAGAGAATGTGGGAAGACATGCGACATACTCATTTACAGATGGATTTTCAGGTTACCATCAGATCAAGATAGCCCCAAAAGATAGGTACAAGACCACTTTTTCCACAGAATGGGGTTCCTACCAGTACAAAGTCATGCCTTTTGGGTTGAAGAATACACCAACCATATTTTCAAGGGTAGTAATAGCTGCTTTCAAGGAGTTCATGCATAAGTTTTTAGAAGTGTATCTGGATGACTAGATTGTATATAGTCTATTAAAATATCATGTGGAAGTATTAAGGCTAATGTTGGAAAGATGCAGGCAGTGTCAGATATCATTGAATATCAATAAGTGCATCTTTGGGACACCTTTTGGAATAGTATTGGGACATATAATGTGCAAACAAGGCTTGCTAGTAGATCCTTCCAAGATTGTATTCATTGTCAATTTACCACCACCAAAATGAGTGCCCCAGTTCAGAGCAACATTGGGAGATACATGCTACTACATAAAATTTATAAAAGGGTATGCATAGATCACTGCGCCAATGGAGAAATTGTTAAAGAAAGATACTAAATTTCAGTGGAATGAGGACTATCAACAAGGTTTGGACACTCTAAAATAAAAAAAAATGGTCACAACACCTATTCTATTATTCCCAGATTGGGAAAATACTTTTCATGTGCATGTAGATGCATCATCTATAGCACTTGGAGCAATTTTGGTACAACCATGAGTAGTAGATTTGGACCATCCTATAAAATTTTCTAGTAGAAAACTATCAGAATCAAAGCAAAACTAAAACACTATAGAAAGAGAAGGCCTAGCTATGGTCTATGCACTTCAGAAGTTCAAAAATTACTTATTGGGAAAACACTTTAAGATGTTCACCGATCATTCACCCTTCAAATACCTAGTCAACAAGCCAGTGTTGGGGGGAAGGATCCGTAGATAACTATTGTTATTTCAGGAATTTGATTTTGAAGTGATAGTCAAACCAGGGAAGATGAATGCATGACTTGATCACCTGTCAAGGGTAACGAATGGAGAAGAACCTACCAACTTGGAAGACAACTTCCCTGATACACAATTATTTTCAGTCCAAATAGCTGATGAATATTTTGTTGATATTATTGAATACTTGACTACATGGATTTCCCCACAAGAGTTTAACACTGTGCAAAAGAAAAATCTGGTAGTCAGAGCTGCAGAATAACAACTAATTGCAGGACACTTATATAAAATGGGTGCAGAAAACATTTTGAGAAGATGTGTACTAAAACACAAAAGGCCTAGAATTTTTGCAGAAGCTCATGAGGGAATAGTTGGAGGACACTATGCAGGAAAATATATTGCGCAGAATGTATTGCACGCAAGAATATGGTGGCCAACAATTCATAGAGATGATAAGGAGTATTTCCAGAGATGTGATGTCTGTCAGAGGGTTGGTAAACCGAATAGAAGGGATGAGATGCCCTTAAGACCACAAGTAACTTTGCAAGTATTTGAAAAATGGGCAATAGACTTTGTGGGACCAATTAATCCACCAACATGAAGGTCAGGAGAAAGATATATCATCACTATGATAGAATACTTAACAAGATGGGTAGAAGCAGTGCCAGTAAAATACTGTAGCATAGAGACAACATCACACTTCTTGTTTGAGCAAGTGATCACTAGATTTGGCTGTCCAAGGTTTTTGATGAGTGACCAAGGTACTCACGTTATCAACAACACTATCAAGGCTATGACTGAGGGGTTTGAAGTCTATCATCAAAAGAGTACACCATACCATTCTCAAGAAAATGGAACAATAGAAGCCTTCAATCAGATCTTGGAGAATTCTCTGACAAAGATTTGCAATGTCAACAGGGATGATTGGGATTTTAAGATACTAGCGGTACTATGGGCATACAAGACTACATGTAAGAATATGACATGACATACACCATTCATATTGGTGTATGGGTAGGAAGCATTAGTACCATTAGACTTTCTGGTACCCAGCCCATGCATAGAAGAAATCACCAACATGACATAAAGAGGTGCATTAAAGGAAAGGATCAATCAACTAATGGAGATTGAAGAGGATATGATTCTGGCAAGATTTCATCAAGAAGTACAGAAAGCAAGAGACAAAGTTTGGCATGACAAGCATACCAAGAGGAATATTTTCGAGGGAGACCTAGTCTTGCTCTATGACAACAAATTTTTTCAACATCCTGGTAAATTCAAAATGCATTGGTTAGTGCCCTATGAAGTCAAGATTGTCATAGATGGGGGATATGTATAGATAAAGGATATAGCAGGAGTCAAGCTGAAAGGAATGATCAATGGGAGTCGATTGAAAATGTACAGGGATAGTCGACCTCCTAGCACTTAGAAAGTATAGCGCAGTAAGAAAACATGTACATAGTTTATTATAGTAGGAGTTAAGATAGAGAAAATGAGAAAAAAAAGACAAAAAAGAAGGCAAAGGAAATACAAAAATAGAAAAGACAGAAAATACAAAAATACTGGAAAATACAATGCGCAACAGAAAATGGACTCAGCACGACGAAAGGAAAAATGTCTACATGCAACATACAGGTGACACACTATGCACTAAGGAAAGGTTACAACAAAAATACACCGCACACTCGAAACGCTCAACACACTGGAAAAGGGATTAACGGTCAGAAAAAGAGAAAAAACGAAAAAAAGGTGCCAATTGGTGACATTTATGAAATTAAATGGAACGTACTCATAAAGCGTCATTGCATTAATCACATCCAGGGAAGCTTCTCTGAGAAGTTTCACGACATTTTATATATAATGGGGAAACACATGGAACATAAGAATTATTGTGAAATTGTGAACTTACAGTGATAGAGAGCATGCAAAGTAGAAGTGAATTGACGAAGAACAGTGTGTGAACCCATTGCAACCCATTCGGAAAAAGCTGACCAATACCCATAATGGAACCGCCGAATATGGCCGCACTAATCCAAGTAGGGAGGAAACCATAAGCAATGTTAGGGTACCATATGAAACCGCAGAGGTCAAACAGAAAACCGCCTAGACCGAGGAATTCGTCAATGTGGACGTGATTCCTTCACCACATGAAGAACCAACAAGCCCTACACCGGTGTTGGAAGAAACACAACCTCCAACAACAACGACCATGGAAATCAATCCACATAATGGTGCGTAGGGTCATACTACAAATGGAGTAGGCATCGTACAATAACCCGTGAGGGCCAAAGAAGCCCAACGAACAAATGGCGAAGCCAGTGCACACACATAGGCCGTAGCTCCAAGACCACCCAGAGTAGATTCTGTGCAACAACATGAGGGTTTGGTGGAAGACATTACCGACCAAACAGACCCTGACATGGAAAAGAGACTGATAGAGGATGGGACCTCAAGTCAGCTGCCAAAAAGAAAGGGCAAACATCCCATGGCGCGGTCCCTGCGCAGACAACCCAACGTAACCATCGTACTACCGTGCATTCCAGAGGGAGTGCAAACCACACCAACACTTCTGGGATGCATGGAGAAGTTGAAATATTCGAACCACGACATCGATGATGCTGGAAAATTCCCCTAGTTTGCACAACAAATATACCTATACAACATAGGGACAAACCCCTTTCGAGACCCAATCCTACAACCGAAACCATGGGCAACCGACTTGGCCAACACAGGCATTCTAAATCTGCTCGAAATTCCCCATTTTGGAAGGGGGAAAGAAGTAAACAACTGCATCAAGTAGTTGATGGTGGTCCTTCATGGATGATTCTTATGGTTGGAAAAACCCTTCTCAATAGACGTAGAGCTTATTGCACTCATCACAAGGTTGCCATCAATGGGTGAGAACCCTGTGCAATACTTGGAGGTAAAAATAAAGGAGAAATCCCTGGCCGAGGATATGAAGAAAAATTACAACACAAAGAGGGGCTCATGCGAGATCATAATCAAGAGGATCAATGACACAACAATGAGGATGGCCACCAATCTCATGGCCTACAAAATGCTTAGGAAATGTCGCAAGGAGGAAGTCCCTATTGGGGTCGTCGGAACTACAACACAGTGTGCTAATGGCACTACACTCAACTAGGCCCCGTATCTATTAAACTTGTTCCTCAAAGACTCCAAAGATGCAGAGGACTTGGGAATAGAGTTCCACTACTCGTGGTTACTCATTTTGACCACGCTGATGGGGTGGAGGGAGCCTCCGTACTCTCATATTTGTGACCATCTAGGTCGATGTCACGCAATGCGGTACACATCATTAGGGAGCAGTTCGAACCCCAAGCATAGAACTTATAACACATCTACCTTTGCTAGGTACTTTAGTGAGATACAAGAGAACATTGCGAATGCTTGGAGGATTACTCTAGATGTGGTCGCACAATATAGGTACATAACCAGCTTCAGAGCGACAAGGCATAGCATGTGGATCCAAGTGCGTAGGGATCCGGGGAAGGAATGGATACAACTGAAATACTGTGTCACTGAGGATGACATAGAGATGGAAATGAGGGATTGGCATGATGAATAGAGGATTCCAATCCTAACTCAATGTTGAGGAAAATATATGAAATGATCTTACTCAAGAATTTTCAGATTCTGCTTGGCTAAAGAAAAATAGATGGGAATCTCACCCTATGTTTATAGCCGACAAAAATAACATCCTAACTCATAAGTATTAATTACGAGTGCATAGGATAGTCTTTTATCAATAAAAAGCTTGTTGATACTTTTTATGCAATTTTCTGAATATAACAGTGGCTGAAATAAATGTAAAGACAGAAGTAAAGACAAGATGATAATCAAGACAGATGAGACACAAAGAAATCCTTTATTTCATTCCAATTCACTAAAGAGTCATTCTTTTACAAAATTTCATGCAGAAATTTAGGACCAAAGTCAAACTTAGACATCCTCGATGGAACATACAAAAGGACCTCCGACAGAAAATAAAAAAACTGAACTCTAAAAACTGGATTAGCTTGCCACAGATTGTTGCCCACTCGACTCTGCACAATAGCCTTTGTTAGTCATGAAAACTAATTCAGAAACAAACAAGTCTACACAAACTATCAAAGATAGATCAACACCTCTGAAAACAAGTGTCTGAATGATGTAATTCAACCCCGAATCTTGCTGTCTACAATAAGACCCCGCTATCATAAAAATAATTAGGCTTGTGATAAATTAAGGAATGAATGAAAACTGAACTATCTCAACATAAACTCAAAGAGAAAACCTTAGTATGATTCTCCTTCTATCCTCCTCTTGTTCCTCCCTTTCCTTTTTCCTTTAAACAAATTAGAGTTGGTTGAAGTAGTTGAACCAACTGATTAGTTAAGTTAATTAAAAGACTTAACCAACTTTTAGTTAGGGGGAAAAGTAATAATCATAATAAGGGTTATAATAAATAATAACTAGTAGGTGGGACCCCTTGTGACTCCCTTTAGCTCTTAACAATCATAACATAACTAGTTAGTTAAGGAAAACACACCTCCTTGTGACTCCCATCATCATATCAACATTTGACAATTTAGCTCATGATATTTGAAATTATTTTCAAAAAAATATTACTCATATATCCCAAAAT
>JZKD02S0357225.1:996072-1017152 GCA_000966675.3 Picea glauca | reverse complement strand
CTCTGAATCCCACCATACATCTCAACATGTCTCTGTGAGCTATCCCTCATCACTGTATGCTCCGGCATACTCCTGTCATCTCCCGCAAACTCATGTTGCATCACAGATCCTGGGCTTACGGCTAGATCAATCTCTATATGGAGATCAACCACTCCCAAGACACAAATGGAAGTGTCCCCCATAAACTGGTGCTCCTTTGCTAGATCATCAACATCCTCTATCAACGTGACTGACTGATACATCTGAGTGTCCACTAAGATAGATGAAGTGGATCTCTGATAGATCTCCTCAGGAGCCTCATATGTCCTACACTCTGATTCTCGAAGGGCGATCAGTGTGCCTCTCAAGAATCCCTGAGTGCTCTCCAACTCCTGACTAAGTCGGTCCATCCCCAACTCCTGCTCCCTCGGAGCCTCATGATACATCTCACCAACCCTTAGTAGATAATCCATGTCTATCATCAACTGTTGGTAGTTAGTCCTCATCACAGATACTCTCTCTCGGAGAGTGTGAAAATCATCCGTGGAAAATCCTCCATCTGAGCTACCCTGTGCCACTGATGCTCTCCAATCGTAGGGAGACAAGTGTCAACCTGAGCTCATGCATCTAAAACCCAAGAGTCAAACCGTGTTGAGGCATTTTGTCATTCGTGCCCATCCTCAGTCTAAACCCAAGACGTCCGTCGTTGACCTTCGCACCCTCACACAGCTCTAGAACTGGTAACCCATGAGTCAATCTTGTTGAGGGGGTTTGCGCATCCATTATTCCATCCTCCGTCTGAGTTCACTGGGATGCCCGTTTGAACTCGTTTTACATCTACATCTTCCCTCTGCATACCCACGCGCAATTGAGAAAACCGATCGGGAAGGTGGTTGGATTCTATACTTCCATCCGTAGTCTGAAACCCGAAAACCTCATACATTTTTCCTTTACATACCTATACATCGTCGAGAGAACTGGTCGGGAGGGGAAAGTCTACCTGTGAGTCCGTGAACCCAATCTATCCGCCATTGCAGAGACGATCTAGTACCTGAGGCATTTTTGGGTGGTTGTCTGTTGTGAAGCCTGAACATCACGTAATTGTCTATGTCGTGTGTGTTATAACTGTGTGTTGTTGTGGCCATGCAGTTCCTTGGCTAAGTGTGGCCTACTACCGCCGTATGTTCCCTGATGAGCCTTGTTGTTGCTCTCCTTGTGCAGGAAGGAAGTTGAAGAAGCAGGTTGTCAGGACTGTGTGCAACACTCTCTCCAAGTGAGGGAGGTGGTTGTGGTTGAAGAGGAAATTTTTCACCTGTGAGCAACTCTCCCAGGTGAGAGAGTTTGATGGGAAGTGGTTTTCTCCTAGAGAGAGTCCAGCACCAACTACGGAGCTCTAAGAATTCTGGTCCGACCTGTCACTGAAGCCCAAGGCAAGGGAGGTTTAGTAGTCGAAGGACTGTCCTATGTGACAATGAATGTGTATACTCCTGGGGTGGGACATGCATGTGGGGAATGAGAGTCTGTGAGTAGTGGGCGTAAGAAGGATCTTGGAGAGAACTCTTCCAGTTGCAGTGTCCAGTGTTCCTGTAACCTCAGCCTAGTCTAGGATTCCCTTTCCCTGGGTGGAGCTTAGTCCCAGCTGGAGGGTGACCCACTGCTGAGCATGATGAGCAGCGTGGTCTATGGCTAGGAGGTTCGTGGAAGGTCCGCACGTAATTGGTGATCTTCTAATAACATATAAGTACCACTTTTATGTTCATTTATATGTTGTGTAATGGTACATATGTTGTAATTGATGAGTATTGCGTGTATATGTTGTATATGTTGCATTTGTAGGCTTACTATTATTTCTGCATTATTATGTTATATATATGTAGAATAGCCATTCTATGTTTATATGGATGTGTATGTTTTTCTGCAAGTATCTTTGTGTCGCATAGCCTAGTAGTTTAAGGCTGGAGCTGTCGCAGATCAGAATAGAGTAGTAGAGTTGCATGAGTAGTGGAATCTCCCAGGTCGGTTGGTGGTTGGGGATGTTACAAAATGGTATCAGAGCATGGTTACAACACTGAGCCTGGATGGGCCATGTTAGTGGAAGTTGAAGAAAAAGTTTAAGAAAGAATTGTTGTAGAAGTAGACAAAATTCAAGTTCTGACCCATGGTTTCAATGTTGACCCTGGATGGGCTGGATAAGTGGTCTTTGGACCCAAAGTTTCTGGTGGAAATTGTGTCTGGAGGAACCAATTTTGGACCTCATAAACGTTCATGAGTGCCAAGATGAATACCTTGGTCGTATTATGAAGCTTAGGAGGAGTAGCGGTATCGTAAAACCACGACAGAAGTGGTGTTGGACCGTAGAGTAATGTGTGAAATTGTGAAGTGTTTGCATAAATTTCAATCGTTTCTCTTCGTTTGAGCTTGTGCAAGGTGTGCACACAGTCCGTAAGGAGTGCGATGACAGAGTTTGTTTCAGCTCATAAGCTCAGAAGAGATAGCATTGATCCTCATCAATAGAAGTAAAAGGAGTGCATAGGAACAACTCTGTGTTGAGTTCAGAGAGAGACATAGTTATAGAACACTATGTAAAGAGGAGCTCTGCAAGGTGTGCATCGAGTAAGAGGAACGCTAGGAGGGTGAGAATAATTTATTTTCAAGAAATACTTCGGATCTGAGTTTGAAGAAATCCCAGAAACACAAGGAGTGTGTGGGAAATCTAAATCCTCTAAGGATCAAGCTCAGAAGGGACAACACTTTTCATAAGTGTAGAAGAGACCCGATAGACAGACTCGAAGGGGGAGAAAAGGTCGAAGCCTTTAAATACTTAGAAAATCTTCTAAGTCAGAAGAGATCTGAACTGTTGGAGGTAGATCTCGATCGTCCATTTAGAAGCATCGTCAAGATCGTGAGATCGATGGTCACCTCACATTTCGGGGATGGAAGGTGCTTGAGATTTACTAAGTTGAGGGTGGGCCACAATCCAAACCACGGTTTTGGAGAAAGGACACGTGTAGGCTCAAGGTTAATTGCGGAACAAAAAGTAGTTTAGTCTCAAACCACCTTTGAGCGTGCCCGCAATCACGTGTTTGCGTGAAGTCACCACCCAAGGTCACCTCTATGGAGGAGCCAAGGAAAAGGGGAGAGGGGACTTGCTAAAGTCCCAAAGGATCGAAGTAATTAGGGATTGTCCATCGTCAAGGATGACAGGTGGTGAAAGATCCATAACTCTGGAGTGAACCACTTCAGAAGTTTGTGGTCGGGGAAGATACAAAATCGTCGAATAACCGAATAGCCGAAGCAGCTAGGAGTCATTGATCTGGGTTGGACAGGTGTCACCAGATCACGAACTTCAAAGAATCGTACTCCGGGGTTTTTGTGAAGTTGTCTTTCGGAATGTTTCAAAGCGCCGAAGCCCGAAACGTCTAAGGGCCATTGATCTGAAGGAAGGAACGTGGATCGTTGATTTGAGAGGAGACACGTGGAAGACAGAGACTCACTCTATTGGACAGTCGTTAATCTAAAAGTGGACGTGTGGCGCCAGATCTTGAACTACGGGTACAGAGCACTCCTGAGGAAAGCAGAGGGTGAAAGCGTTGAAGTCCCGAAGGAGATATCAATCATTGATTGAGGAGGAGGTCGAAGGACCCTTGATCTGGTCTTGGTCGGAAAGTCTCGAAATAATCGAGGACTGTTGATGTCAAATCAACAAGGACTGTTGATCTTTGCAGCCGTATCCCCCAAAGTCCTGAAACTCTGAAGTCTCAGAACTCAGACGCCTGAGGTTCCATAGTAAGTTTCATCCATTGGATGTTGGGTAGGCGTGGACTGTTGATCCACTCTACTTTGCGAGTTCGGTAATCCGGAACTCCGAGAGATTGTTCTTTTGTGTTTGAAAATTCTTGAAGTCGAAGGCTTGAGTAAGAACCTATTGATTTAGCACTTGGTCACAGTCGTGGTCCCATGCAAATTAAGGGCCCAAGGAAAAATGAGTGCTAGTGCCCGAAAACTGTCTTAAAGAAGGAAAAAGGGGTTAGGAAGGAAGCCCATGGGTTTCATCTAGTTCGAACCTGCATCATGGAGGTACTGAAGACTTGGGAAATTTATGATAAGGTCCAACAAATATCTAAGAGCCATTAGCTCAGAGAAAAGAGATCGTTGCACAAGAAGTGCATCGGAGAGGAAGCACAAGTTTTAAGGGATTATAGCTTTGTGCTCAAGGCTCGAAATTGAGCAAGGAAGCCGTGATTGGAAAGGTCTCAAAAAGTGTTAGAGATGTATTCAAATAGAAGAAAGAAGGAAGAAGGTCAGGGAAAATTCTTTATTATACATCTGAGATTTTTCAGAAATCATTGGATCAGATGATGGGTTCGATAAGAAACATGGAAACCCCAAATGAAATTCTTGTTTGGGGAAGACAGTTCAGGTGACAATATTTTCACATCAAATGTGAATGCTAGGTGGAGAAACCCATCTGCAATACATGATAATGCATGAACCATAAGTTCATATGGAGATGCAAAAAATGGGAATAAGGAAGGAAGGTTTTATGGAATATTAAAGACTTTGGAGATAAGATGTGACATCTCCAAGGATCATCCCTACAGATTGGAGGTAGCACCTCCATTATTGCATGGAGGTATTTCCATAAGAGCATGGAGATATCAAGTCAAGAATAATTTAAAAGTGAAGTGACTTCTAAAGTGAAATCAATAAGGAACTAGGAAGAAGAAAATGGTTATATGCATGGTTTTGAATGCAGAGGAGATGGTGCCTGACAAGAATCCATCTTAAGTGACATAGAGCCATGAGTGACAACCCAAGAGGTTGGAGGTATCACTTGAATCTATGAAGGTAAGGTAAAAGAAGGACTTTCAGTTAATTCTATGTAGCTAGCAAAAGAGAAGCGAAGAGTACAAGAAAACCTCAAGCACTAAAGTATTCCATCGGAAAAGGGCTGAAGAAGTTCAGTCCTAAAGAGTAGCTGGACGTTGAAGAATCCAGAGTCTATAAAACAACTTGGTGTGGAATTTGATTCATCCAAGTACGAGATTGGGTTAGTTGGACCCAGGAAATTAAGGAAAGTTGAAGGTTAATATCAGCTTAGTTTGGGACTATAAATGCAAAGGCAACCAAGAGTGATTTGGCTAGAAGGTGCTCAGGACAAAAAAAATAGTCATGTACAATGACTACAATGAGAGNTGAGTTAGGATGTTATTTTTGTCGGCTATAAACATAGGGTGAGATTCCCATCTATTTTTCTTTAGCCAAGCAGAATCTGAAAATTCTTGAGTAAGATCATTTCATATATTTTCCTCAACATTGAGTTAGGATTGGAATCCTCTATTCATCATGCCAATCCCTCATTTCCATCTCTATGTCATCCTCAGTGACACAGTATTTCAGTTGTATCCATTCCTTCCCCGGATCCCTACGCACTTGGATCCACATGCTATGCCTTGTCGCTCTGAAGCTGGTTATGTACCTATATTGTGCGACCACATCTAGAGTAATCCTCCAAGCATTCGCAATGTTCTCTTGTATCTCACTAAAGTACCTAGCAAAGGTAGATGTGTTATAAGTTCTATGCTTGGGGTTCGAACTGCTCCCTAATGATGTGTACCGCATTGCGTGACATCGACCTAGATGGTCACAAATATGAGAGTACGGAGGCTCCCTCCACCCCATCAGCGTGGTCAAAATGAGTAACCACGAGTAGTGGAACTCTATTCCCAAGTCCTCTGCATCTTTGGAGTCTTTGAGGAACAAGTTTAATAGATACGGGGCCTAGTTGAGTGTAGTGCCATTAGCACACTGTGTTGTAGTTCCGACGACCCCAATAGGGACTTCCTCCTTGCGACATTTCCTAAGCATTTTGTAGGCCATGAGATTGGTGGCCATCCTCATTGTTGTGTCATTGATCCTCTTGATTATGATCTCGCATGAGCCCCTCTTTGTGTTGTAATTTTTCTTCATATCCTCGGCCAGGGATTTCTCCTTTATTTTTACCTCCAAGTATTGCACAGGGTTCTCACCCATTGATGGCAACCTTGTGATGAGTGCAATAAGCTCTACGTCTATTGAGAAGGGTTTTTCCAACCATAAGAATCATCCATGAAGGACCACCATCAACTACTTGATGCAGTTGTTTACTTCTTTCCCCCTTCCAAAATGGGGAATTTCGAGCAGATTTAGAATGCCTGTGTTGGCCAAGTCGGTTGCCCATGGTTTCGGTTGTAGGATTGGGTCTCGAAAGGGGTTTGTCCCTATGTTGTATAGGTATATTTGTTGTGCAAACTAGGGGAATTTTCCAGCATCATCGATGTCGTGGTTCGAATATTTCAACTTCTCCATGCATCCCAGAAGTGTTGGTGTGGTTTGCACTCCCTCTGGAATGCACGGTAGTACGATGGTTACGTTGGGTTGTCTGCGCAGGGACCGCGCCATGGGATGTTTGCCCTTTCTTTTTGGCAGCTGACTTGAGGTCCCATCCTCTATCAGTCTCTTTTCCATGTCAGGGTCTGTTTGGTCGGTAATGTCTTCCACCAAACCCTCATGTTGTTGCACAGAATCTACTCTGGGTGGTCTTGGAGCTACGGCCTATGTGTGTGCACTGGCTTCGCCATTTGTTCGTTGGGCTTCTTTGGCCCTCACGGGTTATTGTACGATGCCTACTCCATTTGTAGTATGACCCTACGCACCATTATGTGGATTGATTTCCATGGTCGTTGTTGTTGGAGGTTGTGTTTCTTCCAACACCGGTGTAGGGCTTGTTGGTTCTTCATGTGGTGAAGGAATCACGTCCACATTGACGAATTCCTCGGTCTAGGCGGTTTTCTGTTTGACCTCTGCGGTTTCATATGGTACCCTAACATTGCTTATGGTTTCCTCCCTACTTGGATTAGTGCGGCCATATTCGGCGGTTCCATTATGGGTATTGGTCAGCTTTTTCCGAATGGGTTGCAATGGGTTCACACACTGTTCTTCGTCAATTCACTTCTACTTTGCATGCTCTCTATCACTGTAAGTTCACAATTTCACAATAATTCTTATGTTCCATGTGTTTCCCCATTATATATAAAATGTCGTGAAACTTCTCAGAGAAGCTTCCCTGGATGTGATTAATGCAATGACGCTTTATGAGTACGTTCCATTTAATTTCATAAATGTCACCAATTGGCACCTTTTTTTCGTTTTTTCTCTTTTTCTGACCGTTAATCCCTTTTCCAGTGTGTTGAGCGTTTCGAGTGTGCGGTGTATTTTTGTTGTAACCTTTCCTTAGTGCATAGTGTGTCACCTGTATGTTGCATGTAGACATTTTTCCTTTCGTCGTGCTGAGTCCATTTTCTGTTGCGCATTGTATTTTCCAGTATTTTTGTATTTTCTGTCTTTTCTATTTTTGTATTTCCTTTGCCTTCTTTTTTGTCTTTTTTTTCTCATTTTCTCTATCTTAACTCCTACTATAATAAACTATGTACATGTTTTCTTACTGCGCTATACTTTCTAAGTGCTAGGAGGTCGACTATCCCTGTACATTTTCAATCGACTCCCATTGATCATTCCTTTCAGCTTGACTCCTGCTATATCCTTTATCTATACATATCCCCCATCTATGACAATCTTGACTTCATAGGGCACTAACCAATGCATTTTGAATTTACCAGGATGTTGAAAAAATTTGTTGTCATAGAGCAAGACTAGGTCTCCCTCGAAAATATTCCTCTTGGTATGCTTGTCATGCCAAACTTTGTCTCTTGCTTTCTGTACTTCTTGATGAAATCTTGCCAGAATCATATCCTCTTCAATCTCCATTAGTTGATTGATCCTTTCCTTTAATGCACCTCTTTATGTCATGTTGGTGATTTCTTCTATGCATGGGCTGGGTACCAGAAAGTCTAATGGTACTAATGCTTCCTACCCATACACCAATATGAATGGTGTATGTCATGTCATATTCTTACATGTAGTCTTGTATGCCCATAGTACCGCTAGTATCTTAAAATCCCAATCATCCCTGTTGACATTGCAAATCTTTGTCAGAGAATTCTCCAAGATCTGATTGAAGGCTTCTATTGTTCCATTTTCTTGAGAATGGTATGGTGTACTCTTTTGATGATAGACTTCAAACCCCTCAGTCATAGCCTTGATAGTGTTGTTGATAACGTGAGTACCTTGGTCACTCATCAAAAACCTTGGACAGCCAAATCTAGTGATCACTTGCTCAAACAAGAAGTGTGATGTTGTCTCTATGCTACAGTATTTTACTGGCACTGCTTCTACCCATCTTGTTAAGTATTCTATCATAGTGATGATATATCTTTCTCCTGACCTTCATGTTGGTGGATTAATTGGTCCCACAAAGTCTATTGCCCATTTTTCAAATACTTGCAAAGTTACTTGTGGTCTTAAGGGCATCTCATCCCTTCTATTCGGTTTACCAACCCTCTGACAGACATCACATCTCTGGAAATACTCCTTATCATCTCTATGAATTGTTGGCCACCATATTCTTGCGTGCAATACATTCTGCGCAATATATTTTCCTGCATAGTGTCCTCCAACTATTCCCTCATGAGCTTCTGCAAAAATTCTAGGCCTTTTGTGTTTTAGTACACATCTTCTCAAAATGTTTTCTGCACCCATTTTATATAAGTGTCCTGCAATTAGTTGTTATTCTGCAGCTCTGACTACCAGATTTTTCTTTTGCACAGTGTTAAACTCTTGTGGGGAAATCCATGTAGTCAAGTATTCAATAATATCAACAAAATATTCATCAGCTATTTGGACTGAAAATAATTGTGTATCAGGGAAGTTGTCTTCCAAGTTGGTAGGTTCTTCTCCATTCGTTACCCTTGACAGGTGATCAAGTCATGCATTCATCTTCCCTGGTTTGACTATCACTTCAAAATCAAATTCCTGAAATAACAATAGTTATCTACGGATCCTTCCCCCCAACACTGGCTTGTTGACTAGGTATTTGAAGGGTGAATGATCGGTGAACATCTTAAAGTGTTTTCCCAATAAGTAATTTTTGAACTTCTGAAGTGCATAGACCATAGCTAGGCCTTCTCTTTCTATAGTGTTTTAGTTTTGCTTTGATTCTGATAGTTTTCTACTAGAAAATTTTATAGGATGGTCCAAATCTACTACTCATGGTTGTACCAAAATTGCTCCAAGTGCTATAGATGATGCATCTACATGCACATGAAAAGTATTTTCCCAATCTGGGAATAATAGAATAGGTGTTGTGACCATTTTTTTTTATTTTAGAGTGTCCAAACCTTGTTGATAGTCCTCATTCCACTGAAATTTAGTATCTTTCTTTAACAATTTCTCCATTGGCGCAGTGATCTATGCATACCCTTTTATAAATTTTATGTAGTAGCATGTATCTCCCAATGTTGCTCTGAACTGGGGCACTCATTTTGGTGGTGGTAAATTGACAATGAATACAATCTTGGAAGGATCTACTAGCAAGCCTTGTTTGCACATTATATGTCCCAATACTATTCCAAAAGGTGTCCCAAAGATGCACTTATTGATATTCAATGATATCTGACACTGCCTGCATCTTTCCAACATTAGCCTTAATACTTCCACATGATATTTTAATAGACTATATACAATCTAGTCATCCAGATACACTTCTAAAAACTTATGCATGAACTCCTTGAAAGCAGCTATTACTACCCTTGAAAATATGGTTGGTGTATTCTTCAACCCAAAAGGCATGACTTTGTACTGGTAGGAACCCCATTCTGTGGAAAAAGTGGTCTTGTACCTATCTTTTGGGGCTATCTTGATCTGATGGTAACCTGAAAATCCATCTGTAAATGAGTATGTCGCATGTCTTCCCACATTCTCTAATACCTCATCTATCAAAGATGTAGGGAAAGGATCATGTAGGCAAGCATCATTCAGTTTCCTCATATCTACACAAATCCTTATCCCCCCTTGTTTCTTCTCTTCAACTTCCATGGGGCTTATCCATTCAAATTCCTTCACTCGTTCTATGATAATAGCTTCCAACATTCTGTTGATTTCTTCTTTAACTTTTTTCTTATATATTGGACTTAGTCTATACGGTCTCTGTCGGGCATTTCTAGCATCAGGTTTAAGAGGTACCTTCATCTCTCCTAGTTCTCCTACTATGCCTTTCATCTCTGTAAAAGTTGTTGGGAACAGATCATTGTATTCACACAGTAACTTTATTATCTTTTCTACTGTTTTCTCATCCCAATAATCTTCAATACTTGTCATTTTAGAATTATCAGTTGTGCCAATGTTGACTTTATTCACTTTGATAGGTGCAACGAATACTTTTGATTCCAAATATGGACCTTCCACTCCTCTTTCTCCTTCAATTTATGTAATCTGAATGTTGCATGGGTCGTCTTCCTCTGGTCCTTCTTCTTCCACATGATAGCATGACAATAGTTCTTTCACTATCTGTCTATTTTGTTGTTAGTATTCTGTCATGATTTCAACCTCTTGTTCATCAATAAATATCGCCCTTCTTATTTGTTTGAGTGTTGAATCCATGTTGGGGTTCTCATGTTCAAATGATAATGTTACTATAAAATTATGTTGTAATGTTGTCCATTCTGCAGTGCTTCTGTGCAGTTCCTGGTCTACATACCAATTTTATGGAACTCCTTCCAATGTGTGGATGAAGTGATGAGGCCATTCCTCTGGTGGTGTCATCCTCCATAGTTTTCTGCATCTCTCCAAATTTTCTACTGGTGTCCCATGTCCATCATATCTCTGCATCTTATTGGTATCAGTCCTTAACTGTTTCTTTGTGTGCACCCCACCATCTTGTAGTTGTTTCCTTGAGTGCAATGTCTAGGGCTAAGAGCCTATGATTCTCTAACACTTCATCTTTGTATCTTGTTGGTAATTCTTCTAAGTCATTCACCCCATGAAAACTGGTAGGTTCTCTTATCTCTATACCTACCCATCTCACTGCACGGTTTATTCTTGCACACCTTCTTGTGGACACTTCATGTAATATTTCCTACCAATTTTCCATCCCTGTATCTGAATCAGAAGCACATGATGTGATGCTCCTCCAGCTGAGTACCCCATCTGCAATTGGGTTGACATAATCTTCTTTGTGTGCGGTGGTTCTATATAACTTGTTTATTTCCTCCAGATCTAAGGAAGTGGGATCTCCAAGCCTTTCTCCTTCTGATGGATCTAATGGTGCAATGACTCTGTATTTGCCTCATTCAAATGTCCTCTTCCTTTTCTTCAAGTTGATTATGGCATGGTTATCAAATTCCCAATCTATCCCAAGCAATGTTGGATAAGGTGTTGTGCCATCCACTATTTCTATTACTTCAAAGTCTGGCTTAGTGCATACTCCATCCAGATCTATTGTCACACCTTTTAACCTTCCAATTGGCAGAACTCTACGTTGGTTTGCTAGCTTCAGCTGCACAAGTGAGTATCTTAAGGTGGGCTCTCCCATACATTGCCATGTCTTCTTGGGTAACACATTTACCTCAGAGCCTAAATCCAGTATGATGTCCCCCATATTGAAATCTCCAATGTTGACATTTAGTCTGAATTCTCTGCTTGTCCTCCTTCTCGTATGGAGGTGATTGATTGTTTTATGTTGTAATTGCCTCCCTTCCTGTGTGTTACATATTTCTAACATATTTTGCAAAAATTTAACAGATGATGGATCATTCAGTAGTTTAACACAGGATTGCGGAAAGGTATTTATGGTATTTACTTGCTCTACATATTGTGTTTTACTAGTGTGGTCCATTGATAAGGGCATCTCGTACATTGGTACGTTCAAAGTGTGTTGTGCAACTGATGTAGATGCAACATATTGTGTGAGTAACTCCTACCTGGCCTCATTGAATGTTTTGTTTTCTTTCCCCACATCAAACTATTTATGTGATTCCATATTCTTCTTCACCCATTGGTGTTGTGTTGGATCTGATCGTACTGCGTCATCTCTTGTCTTAGCTCTTTCGCACGTAACTATGTTGATATTTATTCCATCATCCCTGGCTTCTGCAGATATCCACTAAACATTCTAATTGTTTTGGTTCCTTTTTTCTTGAATATTCCCCAAAATTGTTGAGCATTCCTCTATATCATGGTCTATTGCACGACAGTACATGCATGGTGCAGGTGGAAATGGGCCCTTGTATAGTGTACTGGTTGTTGGTAGTTATGACATACTATTGGACCTCTGCCTCTTCCAAATCCTCCTCTACCTCATCCTCCACCTCTGTATACACCTTGATCTACTCGTGGTGAGTTGTATTGAGGCACCTGATTATACTGCACAGGGTTATACTATGGTTGCGCATTGTTATATTGAGGTTACAAAGTGTCTTACTCCTGCTACACATTGTTATATGGGAGTGTTACCTGGTTGAAATGTGGTGCAATTTTCCCTGTCATCATTTCTTTCTGCACCCTATACGTATCTGAAGTTCCTTCCCTTATCAATTCCATTTTCCTACAATCTTTTTCATCATGACCTACTGATTTGAAAAAGTTTCAATATGAACTCTTGGGTATTGTTTTGTACTTATGCATCATTGGACAATCATATGGATCATGCCCATGTGTTTTATAGATCTCATACCATGTTCCTCCCTTTGGCAATGAGTTTGGTAGCCTTGTTTCCATTTACTGTGCAAAAGTTGGGAACTCATTCTTGTGGTGTCCTTCTATCCTGCATGTGGTACACCAAACAACTTCTCTTTTCTCTTTTCCCCTATTCTGGTTTAGTTGAAATGTGGGATTCTTCATATCCTCCTTTATCTCTTTTATTGTTGGATTTGTCTTCCGATATTGGTTCTCTTCCAGTTGTATGGCTTCCGATAGAGCCTCTTCCTGAGTTTGAAACTTCTACTACCTCAAAGGGTATTTCAGGTGTGGTAGCAGTGAATTCACAAAGAGATGTCTATGTTGCATATCAATCATGACATACTTCAACTTACCCTTCAATCGTTTGAACCTCTAATCAATATCCCAAACAGAGTCACCTGGTTTCTGTCTGATCTCAATCATCTCATTCATGTACTGATCTTCTGAAATTCATTTATTAGTAGCTTCTTGACATTTGCAATCATCCTTGTTGTTCCTGGTGGACTGTTTACATCTAAGCTCATGTACCAATCTAGTGTGCGCTCTCTTAGCATGATAGATAACTGCGCAAGTTTTGTATCCTCATCTGTGATCTACTTTTTTTCCCAAATCTTCTCACAGATAAACAAGTGCTTTTCAGGATCCTTTGATGCCTCTCCCTTGAATTCAGGTAACCTTATGGTGGGATCATGTCCTGCCATTTTGAAATTTGATGAACCAAGACCTCTAGGCAGTGTAGATACTTGACTACTACTTCCTGAACTGGCTCCTCCAGTCGCTACTCCTTGATTGGGTGCACTTCCTACTATCTTCCTTCCACTAAAATTCGATTGTCTAAATGGTGGTGTTCTTTCAGGTGTATTAGTTGCACATGGGGTTATGGGTTCCACACTGACACTGGCACTGACATGGATAGGATTTATGCCTTATGTTCCTACCCTTGGACCTCTTGTCTTCCTTTCATAAGTTGTGCGCAGGATTTCCTCAATCTGATCCACAACCCGAAGATCATATACCTCTTATTCATCACTTGCCAAGCCCTCTCTATCTTCTATGGCTCTCTTCTTATTATTCATCTTATATTGGTAGAGTACTCCACTGTATGTTTTTCCAGTTGTTGCCATGATCTTCTTGATCAGATCTTCCTCCATCATGATTGGGTTCAAGGTCTCCTCCTTCTTTCCCTTATCCATCTTTTCCTCCATTTCTCCATCTCTTGTTAGTGATTCCCCACTTCCCCTATGCACACATGGAAGTTTAGTTGTCTGATGCCATAGTCATTACACCTTTGTTATACATTAAGATCTTGATGGAGGTATACAATGATCTGATATACTTACCTCTAGGTCCCTTTTGAAATTCTTTCTCTGCTGCGTTGTAAGACTTCACGGTATCTACTGTAAATTATGTGATAAACCCTGCAAAAATAATGTCTAGCTAGAAATATATTGTGCATGTGAATTTGTTGTTAACTTGTTGTAACTACGCGATCTCCACAGGATTACACTCGAGCTATCTAATTCGATTCGTAGGGTGGTTGTATTTCAACCTCAATAGCCACTCCTGCAACACATGTGGGAAATCATAGAAAAATACCTCATGCAAGTCGCTAAACACGTACTTGTCTAGATATTTGCATGGTGTTAATTTAGGTTTTTTGTTATCCTTCTATGCAAACTCAAGATCCTTTGTTTTCAACCAACTTTCAATCTCCACCTTCGTTGGATTCCATGGTCTAAGCATTCATTTTTATACCTTCATTCTCTTCTCGATTCTTTCACGGATCCCACTCACTCAATCCCATGTAGTTCCAGTCGGCAACATAACCATTTGTTGGTTGCTACTCTCTCTTCCTACTCTTGGGTTGAGTCAAGTTCAGATATGAACATGTTTCCAATAAAACCCTCTAAAACTATCGGCCCTCCTGGTAAACCATAAGGCAACACAACACACAGAATGTACTGCGCAGTCTCACCCGAGATAGTCCTATGGGTGACTGCAATGCTCAGATGCTTTCAGTCTAGGAAAGATTAGGGATATGGGATTGCAATTCATCTTCGTAATCCTTGATTTGGTGGTTCTTTCTATTATTCTTAAGATCCATTCATCTATTAAGTTTATGTGTGCATTCTAACCAATCTAACATATAACATATCTCACAAAACTATTCATTCATCAACTAACTACTTACATAAAGTAATTATGCAATAAACTCACCACATAACACAGGTGTTACCGCGGTTCACCCCCTCCTAGGCTATGTCCACAAAGATCTAGCTTCTTAGGCTCATTTATTATGGTTCTGCAATATATGACGTCGCACGTACTACAAATATGTTCATACAATCACCAAATAGACTCCTCGACCTTTGTGAGGCTAACTAGATCGTACCAGGCTCCTCGGCCTGCAATCTAACCCTCAAGGTCTAGCTACATTTCTCCCCTACAACTCAACAACTTATAGAACTGGTATACGATCTGTAATATCCCCAAGGACGAGCCCCTGTTGTATTTATGAATTGTAAACATGTTTTGTAGGCTGGTGAGATGATTGTTGGTAAGTTGGTGGGATTATGTGTTTATTGGGTCGGAGAGCCTAAGTGTTAAAGGCAAGGAGCCTAAATTTGTATATGTAATTATGCAGATCATTAATAAAATATAAACATCGTTGCGTGCAAACCGACCACGAAGAAAGAGTGATGGGGTACTAAGCTTCCACAAGGTTGGGTAAGGGAGGACGCTAAGTCTGTGTGCCTAGGGGCTAAGCTAGGGGGCTTACCTATAAAGGGGACAATAATTTATTATTATTTCCTAAGGGCTAAGGTGGTCAATTGACCAAGTGTTGTCCTAAGTTCTAGGGAAATGAACGTATGCAAAATGAAGTGCATGCAGCTCCAGGAAGACAAGTGTCGACCTGAGCTCGTGCATCTAAAACCCAAGAGTCAAACCGTGTTGAGGCATTCTGTCATTTCTGCCCATCCTCAGTCTAAACCCGAGACATCCGCCGTTGACCTCTACACCCTCACGCAGCTCTGGAACTGGTAACCCATGAGTCAATCGTGTTGAGGGGGTTTGCGCATCCATTATTCCATCCTCCGTCTGAGTTCGCTGGGATGCCCATTTGAACCCGTTTTTCATCTACATCTACCCTCTGCATACCCATGCGCAATTGAGAAAACTGATTGGGAAGGTGGTTGGATTCTATACTTCCATCCGTAGTCTGAAACCCGAAAACCTCATACGTTTGTATTTTACATACCTATACATCGTTGAGAGAATTGGTCGGGAGGGGAAAGTCGACATGTGAGTCCGTGAACCCAGTCTATCCGCCATTGCAGAGCCGATCCAGTACGTGAGGCATTTTTGGGTGGTTGTCTGTTGTGAAGCATGAACATCACGTAATTGTCTATGTCGTGTGTGTTATAACTGTAGGTTGTTGTGGCCATGCAGTTCCTTGGCTGAGTGTGGCTTGCTACCGTCGTATGTTCCCTGTTGAGCCTTGTTGTTGTTCTCCTTGTGTAGGAAGGAAGTTGAAGAAGCAGGTTATCAGGACTATGTGCAACACTCTCTCTAGGTGAGGGAGGTGGTTGTGGCTGAAGAGGCAATTTTTCAGGCCTGTGAGCAACTCTCCTAGGTGAGAGAGTTTGATGGGAAGTGGTTTTATCCTAGAGAGAGTCCAGCACTATCTACGGAGCTCTGAGAATTTCGGTCTGACCTATTGCTGAAGCCCAAGGAAAGGGAGGTTTAGCAGTCGAAGGACTATCCTATGTGACAATGAATGTGTATACTCCTGGGGTGGGACATGCATGTGGGGGATGAGAGTCCGTGAGTAGTGGGCGTAAGAATGATCTTGGAGAGAAATCTTCCAGTTGCAGTGTGCAGTGTTCATGTAACCTCATCCTAGTCTAGGTTTCCCTTTCCCTAGGTGGAGCTTAGTCCCAGCTCGGGGGTGACCCACTACTGAGCATGATGAGCAGTGTGGTCTATGGCTAGGAGGTTCGTGGAAGGTTTGCACATAATTGGTGATCTTCTAATAACATATAAGTACCACTTTTATGTTCATTTATATGTTGTGTAATGGTACATATGTTGTAATTGATGAGTATTGCGTGTATATTTTGTATATGTTGCATTTGTAGGCTTACTATTATTTATGCATTATTATGTTATATATATGTAGAATAGCCATTCTATGTTTATATGGATGTGTATGTTTTTCTGCAAGTATCTTTGTGTGGCATAGCCTAGTAGTTTAAGGCTGGAGTTGTCGCAGATCAGAATAGAGTAGTAGAGCTGCAGGAGTAGTGGAATCTCCCAGGCCGGTTGATGGTTGGGGATGTTACAAAATGGTATCAAAGCATGGTTACAACACTGAGCCTGGATGGGCCATGTTAGTGGAAGTTGAAGCAAAAGTTTCAGAAAGAATTGTTGTCGAAGTAGAAAAAAATCGAGTTCTGACACATGGTTTCAATGTTGACCCTCGATGGGCTGGATAAGTGGTCTTTGGACCCAAAGTTTCAGGTGGAAATTGTGTCTGGAGGAACCAATTTTGGACCTCATAAATGTTCATGAGTGCCAAGATGAATACCTTGGTCGTGTTATGAAGCTTAGGAGGAGTAGCAGTATCGTAAAACCACGACAGAAGTGGTGGTGGACCGCAGAGTAATGTGTGAAATTGTAAAGTGTTTGCATAAATTTCAATCATTTCTCTTCGTTTGAGCTTGTGCAAGGTGTGCACACAGTCCGTAAGGAGTGCGACGATAGATTTTGTTTCGGCTCATAAGCTCAGAAGAGATAGCATTGATCCTCATCAACAGAAGTGCAAGGAGTGCATAGGAACAACTCTGTGTTGAGTTTAGAGAGACCTAGTTATAGAACACTCTGTAAAGAGGAGCTCTGTAAGGTGTGCATCGAGTAAGAGGAACGCCAGGAGAGTGAGAATAATTTATTTTCAAGAAATACTTCGGATATGAGTTTGAAGAAATCCCAGAAATGCAAGGAGTGTGTGGGAAATATAAATCCTCTAAGGATCAAGATTAGAAGGGACAACACTTTTCATAAGTGCAGAAGCGACCCGATAGATAGACTCGAAGGGGGAGAAAAGGTCGAAGCCTTTGAATACTTAGAAAATCTTCTAAGTCTGAAGAGATCTGAACTGTTGGAGGTAGATCTTGGTCGTCCGTTTAGAAGCATCGTCAAGATCGTGAGATCGATGGTCACCTCGCATTTCAGGGATAGAAGGTGCTTGAACTTTACTAAGTCGAGGGTGGGCCGCAATGCAAACCACGGTTTTGGAGAAAGGACGCGTGTAGGCTCAAGGTTAATTGCGGGACAAAAAGTAGTTTAGTCTCAAACCACCTTTGAGCGTGCCCGCAATTGCGTGTTTGCGTGAAGTCACCGCCCAAGGTCACCTCTAAGGAGGAGCCAAGGAAAAGGGGAGAGGGGACTTGCTAAATTCCCAAAGGCTCGAAGTAATTAGGGACTATCCATCGTCAAGGATGATAGGTGGTGAAAGATCCATAACTCTGGAGTGAACCACTTTAGAAGTTTGTGGTCGAGGAAGATACAAAATTGTCGAATAATCGAATAGCCAAAGCAGCTAGGAGTCATTGATCTGGGTTGGACAGGTGTCACCAGATCGCGAACTTCAAAGAATCGTACTCCGGGGTTTTTGTGAAGTTGTGTTTCAGAATGTTCTGAAGCATCGAAGCCCAAAACATCTAAGGGTCGTTGATCTGAAGGAAGGAACGTGGATCGTTGATTTGAGAGGAGACACATGGAAGACAGAGACTCACTCTGTTGGACAGTCGTTAATCTAAAAGTGGACGTGTGGTGCCAGATATGGAACTCCAAGTACAGAGCACTCCTGAGGAAAGCAGAGGGTTAAAGCGTTGAAGTCCCGAAGGAGATATCAATCATTGATTGAGGAGGAGGTCGAAGAAACCTTGATCTGGTCTTGGTCGGAAAGACATGAAGTCCCGAAGTAATCGAGGACTATTGATGTCAAATCAACAAGGATCGTTGATCTTTACAGTCGTATTCCCCGAAGTCCTGAAACTCTAAAGTCTCAGAACTCAGACGCTTGAGGTTCCATAGTAAGTGTCATCCATTGGATGTTGGGTAGACGTGGACTGTTGATCCACTCTACTTCATGAGTTCGGTAATCCGGAACTCTGAGAGATTGTTCTTTTGTGTTTGAAAATTCTTGAAGTCGAAGGCTTGAGTAAGAACCTATTGATTTAGCACTTGGTCACAGTGGTGGTCCCATGCAAATTAAGGGCCCAAGGAAAAATGGGTGCTAGTGCCCGAAAACTGTCTTAAAGAAGGAAAAAGGGGTTAGGAAGGAAGCTTGTGGGTTTCATCTAGTTTGGACCTGCATCATGGAGGTATTGAAGACCTAGGAAATTTATGATAAGGTCCAACAAATATCTAAGAGCCATTAGCTAGGAGAAAAGAGATCGTTGCACAAGAAGTGCATCCGAGAGGAAGCACAAGTTTTAAGGGATTATAGCTTTGTGCTCAAGGCTCGAAATTGAGCAAGAAAGTCGTGATTGGAAAGGTCTCGAAAAGTGTTAGATATGTATTCAAATAGAAGAAAGAAGGAAGAAGGTCAGGGAAAATTCTTTATTCTACATCTGAGATTTTTTAGAAATCATTGGATCAGATGATGGATTCGATAAGAAACATGGAAACCCCAAATGGAATTCTTGTTTGGGGAAGACAGTTCAGGTGACAATATTTGCACATCAAATGTGAATGCTAGGTGGAGAAACCCATCTGCAATACATGATAATGCATGAACCATAAGTTCGTATGGAGTTGCAAAAAATGGGAATAAGGAAGGAAGGTTTTATGGAATATTAAAGAGTTTGGAGATAAGATGTGACATCTCCAAGGATCATCCCTACAGATTGGAGGTAGAACCTCCATTATTGCATGGAGGTATTTCCATAAGAGCATGGAGATATCAAGTCAAGAATAATTTAAAAGTGAAGTGACTTCTAAAGTGAAATCAATAAGGATCTAGGAAGAAGAAAATGGTTATATGCATGGTTTTGAATGCAGAGGAGATGGTGCCTGACAAGAATCCATCTTAAGTGACATAGAGCCATGAGTGACAACCCAATAGGTTGGAGGTATCACTTGAATCTATGAAGGTAAGGTAAAATAAGGACTTTCAGTTAATTCTATGCAGCTAGCAAAAGAGAAGCGAAGAGTACAAGAAAACCTCAAGTACTAAAGTATTCCATCGGAAAAGGGCTGAAGAAGTTCAGTCCTGAAGAGTAGCTGGACGTTGAAGAATCCAGAGTCTATAAAACAACTTGGTGTGGAATTTGATTCATCCAAGTACGAGATTGCGTTAGTTCGACCCAGGAAATTAAGGAAAGCTGAAGGTTAATATCAGCTTAGTTTGGGACTATAAATGCAAAGGCAACCAAGAGTGATTTGGCTAGAAGGTGCTCAGGACAAAAAAAATAGTCATGTACAATGACTACAATGAGAGCACAAAAGGATCTAGGAATCCGGGAAGAATTGAATACTTTGGGATCAACAAGAAAAGTTTGATATGGAGAAAGAAGTTGCTGCAATTTCTGTGTAGCAAGTATGTTACAGCTTGTTGGGTCAACCAGAGGAAAGAATGCTTGCATGTTTGCAAGTGTTGTTGATGATGTCGTTGCATAAGGAGTGAAGCAACAAAAATTTGAAGTGTTGGTTATAAGTTTGATAAAAGAAGCATGAAAGCTTCTACTGCCATCAGACTTTCAGATAGTATAAAATTTATTAATGGCAGTCATGCAGGTATGAGTTTTTTGCATAATTGTTGAAAGAAAATTTAGGTAAGAATTTCCTCAGCTAGAGTTATTATATAAAATCACATGATTATATTATTAAGTGCATACCACTGGATGTGGTAAAGGCTGGAGGCATGTATTAATTCAAAGCTTTGTTTATCTTCTGAATGCACACATTGACACAGTAGAATGTCATGTTAATTTGGTTATGGAGTAATAACCAAAGAATTAAAAGATAAGAACTTGTTATAAGAATGAATGCCAGTAAACTAGTCATGTATGAGACCAAGACATGGTTGGATATGGCAAGGTATGGATATGGAAAGGTTATGATCCACACAGGTACTAAAAGTTTCCTACCTTTAAATAAAACTTGGACTGCAACCTTTTTGCTAACACTAATGAACACCACATAATTATATTCTTGGTGTAGTGTTCGGGTGGAAAAGGAAGGCATCCAATTAATTGGGAAGACAATAGGAAGTGTGTGTAGAATGTGTCAACACATTGGCCAAAATTCCAAGTTATGGATGGTGAGATACATGATTGGGATAAAGAGCATTATGTAATTCAATGCAGGGTGAACTGGATAAGTATGCATTGAGAATTGTACCCATGCATAGTAAGTGATAGAATTGTATACTAAATGCATTGATTGAATGTGTTTGTAAGTACATGCATATATATTATTGCATG
>JZKD02S0357225.1:969052-995081 GCA_000966675.3 Picea glauca | reverse complement strand
TTTCATAAACGCTTGCATTGCCTGCGTCCATGACAATACATAATGTGTTTCATATTTCATTACTTAATAAATATATATACCTGATGCTAATCATGTAATCGATTGGAATATGATTTAGGTGGAGCAAGAAAGAGTCTTGCAAGTGCATCTAGTGCGCATATTGGACCGTAAAAGAAAGCAACTTTGGAATCAAGCCATAGGGCTTGTAAAGGTCTAGTGGACCTGGTACGGTCCTGAGGACGCGACATGGGAGCATGAGGATACTATGCAGGTAGAATACCCGCATCTTTTTGAGGATTTTGAAAATCTTGTTGATGTTGTGTAAAGAGTTGCACTGAGGACAGTGAAAAAATAAGGGGAGGGGATTGTAATATCCCCAAGGACAAGCCCCTGTTGTAATTATGAATTGTAAACATGTTTTGTAGGCTAGTGAGCCGAGTGTTGGTAAGTTGGTGGACTTATGTGTTTATTGGGTCGGAGAGCCTAAGTGTTAAAGGCAAGGAGCTTGATTTTGTATATGTAATTATGCAGATCATTAATAAAATATAAGCATTGTTGCATGTAGACCGACCATGAAGAAAGAGTGATGGGGGACTAAGCTTCCATAAGGTTGGGTAAGGCAGGAGGCTAAGTGTGTGGGCCTAGGGGCTAAGCTAAGGGGCTTACCTCTAAAGGGGATAATAATTTATTATTATTTCCTAAAGTCTAAGGTGGTCAATTGACCAAGTGTTGTTCTAAGTTCCAGGGAAATGAACGTATGAAAAATGGAGTGCATGCAGCTCCAGGGAGACAAGTGTCGGCCTGAGCTCATGAATTTAAAACCCAAGAGTCAAACCATGTTAGGGCGTTCTTCCATTCGTGCCCATCCTCAGTCTAAACCCGAGACATCTGTCGTCGACCTCTGCACCCTCACGCAACGCTGGAACTAGTAACCTGTGAGTCAATCGTGTTGGGGGGGTTCACGCGTCCATTCTTCCATCCTCCGCCTGGGTTCGTTGGGATGCCCGTCTGAACCCATTTTGCATCTGCATCTACCCTCTGTATACCCAAATGTAGTTGAGAAAACCAGATGGGAAGGTGGTTGGATTCTATACTTCCATCCGTAGTCTGAAACCCGAAAACCTCATACGTTTGTCCTTTACATACCTATACATCGTTGAGAGAACTAGTCGGGAGGGGAAAGTCGACCTATGAGTCCGTGAACCCAGTCTATCCGCCATTGCAGAGCCTATCCAGTACGTGAGGCATTTTTGGGTGGTTGTCTGCTGTGAAGCCTGAACATCCTGTAATAGTCTATGCCATGTGTGTTATAATTGTGGGTTGTTGTGGCCATGTAGTTCCTTGGCTGAGTGTGGCTTTCTGTCGTCGTCTGTTCCCTGCTGAGCCTTATTGTTGTCCTCCTTATGCGGGAACAGAGTTGAAGAAGTAGGTTGTTAGGCCTGTTTGCAACACTCTCTTCAGCTGAGGGAGGTGGTGGCTAAAGAGGCAGGTTGTCAGGCCTGTCAGCAACTCTCCCAAGTGAGAGAGTTTGTTGGGAATTCATTTTCTCCTAGAGAGAGTCCAGCACCAACTACAGAGCTCTAAGAATTCTGGTCTGACCTGTTGTTGAAGCCCAAGGCAAGGGAGGTTTAGCAGCCAAAGGATTGTCCTGTGTGACAATGAAGGTCTATACTCCTAGGGTGGGACAGGCATGTGGGGAATGAGAGTCCGTCAGTAGTGGGCGTAAGAAGGCTCTTGGAGAGAACCCTTCAAGTTGCACTGTGCAATGTTCCTGTAACCTCAACCTAGTTTAGGATTCCCTTTCCCTGGGTGGATGACGCAGCCGCACCCTCACTGGCACGTCCGCTTCCTTAGGATATTCTTTATACTCACAGCCCGAAGAACTCAAAGGTTCCTCTAATTCCCTATCAGGAAATTTCTCACCCACAACACTCTTCAACTGAGCCCCCTTAATGATCGGGAGATCGGACCTCGAGATTTCGTGAATCCTCTGGTTGCGCACCTTGTGCTTCACAATACCCCGAAACCCGATGGGTAGTTACCAATACCTTCCTGTTCCTATCGGTAATCCTCCCGTCGGGATTTTGGCACCTACGATGTCGAAAATAACTTACTTTCTTGATCCCCGATTCCCGATATGTCGATACGCAAATGCACACGTGTGGGTTGACTTTTCCACCTCCCACTTCAACGCCTCTGTCGGGATTTCAGGATTTACGGGATCACGAATCCTGATGTTAATGGACTCGGGACTTCCATTTTCCCGATCCCCAATGTGACACGCCACCTATCTTCCACTAACCCTGGCTGTGGCCCACATGACCCTTCCGTCGGGATATCACATTTCGCGATTCCAACATGCAAGAGTTTCTCACCTTCGAAAACTCTGATGCCCCGAACTCCGACTCCTCAGGATCTCCTGACACGTGTCCTCACTGATGGATGGTTCTGAGCTTGTCGGAATATTGCGGATCGCGATTCCTGATGTTGCGATTTCTTCACTCCCGAAAATTCTGATGGCTTCAATATCCCGATGACTCCTCTGGGACTTCTCCTCTGCTCGCTAGGGCTTAACACCGACGTAACTACTACCGAATATGACGGTTAACGAGAACCAACTGTCGATGCAATGGCTTGTGGCAATTCATGAAATCTCCTTAGAGGATTTTGACCATCTTTTCTCCCTTATGCAATCCACGAAATGATGAAGTGTCTCTCCACGAGACTTGTTCACCTGCTCACCGGCCTGCGACGCTTCCCTCAGACTTTCAATAGCAACCTTCCTACACTTATCCTTCAGTGGTTTTGAAAGCCTACTCCTCCTTAGCTTTCCCACGACTTCAGTCTTCTCGGGAACCCCTCTTGCACGCACTCCTTGCGGCAACCCTTCAACATCGACTGAGTGTTGAAGTCTCTCGACTCTGTGCACTCCTACAGCAGTAGTCTTTCAGCTCCTCGCTCAGTTCGCAACCCTGATACTTTCCCTTGGTTTGCGCACTCCTTGCACGGCATTGTACCTAACTGCAACCACGAGAAAATGAGAACAAAAGCTATCTCTAATTGAACCCTTCTATCAACACACTCCTTGCGTACGATTCGACTGCACTCCTTGCAGGAATTCTCCATCTCAACTAGAGAAACAATTGAAACTCATTCCTTCACCATCTCAGACTTCAATTCAACCGTGAAATCACATACATAGCATATAAAATCAAATGTAAACAAAAAGAAACCATTCATGAGCACAACATCAATACACAGAGAAACAACACAAACCATGAAATTGAATCAATCTTCTTCTATTAATTCAAATGCCTGTACATGGGTGTTCTTCATACAATTCTCTGCATGCTCTTCTGCTTCTGCTCCTCTCCTATGCTCAGGCTTCTCTCCTATGCTCAGGGGTTATGCTACAATAATACAATGAGGGTGTTTATATCTGTTTCCCCTCTTGGACTCTAAAGCTATCAAATCTAGAATTAAAATCCTATCTACCAGCATTAACTACATTAAATGTCGACTATCTTCATAAGGACGAGAGCTATCCGCTCAAGGTCCATTACAATATACAAGTGTGCTTCTTCATAAATTACTTCATTAAAGCTTTGCGCAACAATCCCAAAGCAATTCAAAATTTGTGCTGGCTTATCCAGTTGTCTTTCCACTTCCTCGCTGGCTCGCTTGATGTGTTGGTGATGCTTCTACATCATACTCGTCGGCTTGAAAAATTTCATGGGCTCCTGTCCATGAGCTCCTGCACGGTCTGTCCATGCTTCTGTATCATTGCTTCGCTTTCCTAGCTGGCATATTCCACTGGATGGCCCTTCAATTTGACCAGATACTCATAGTATTCTTTCCTTCAGGTCTTCTTACCCACTCTCTTGTCCAGTATGCATTCCATTTGCGGCTTCTCTGCAACTGGCATCTGTTTCACCCACTGGATCACTGGTTCCTCAGTTCCTGTCTCTGCTTTTCCAGTCCTGTATGGGTATAAATCTGCGATATTGAATATCAGACATATCCCGATCCCTTCGGGTAACTCGATCTCATAAGCATTTTCCCCGAATTTTCTCAAGACCTTACATGGTCTGATTTTCTTCATCTTCAACTTATTGTATGTTCCCCTTGGGAACCTTTATTTCCTCAAGTGTGCCAAAACCAGATCGCCAACTTCGAACTGAAGTCGTTTCCGATGCTGATCTTCTCTGCGCTTGTACTCTTGGCTTGAACTCAGCATTCGTTGCTTCACCTGACAGTGAAGTTCTTTCATCACCTCAGCGAATTCTTATGCACTAGCGCTGTTAGTCACAGTCTATTATGAATCCCTCAATTCAAAAACTCCTCTCGGCTGCATACGGTATACAATCTGAAATGGACTTCTGCCTATGCTCCGATTTACTGAATCATTGTACGCGAACTCCGCCTGTGGCAATATGTGGTCCCAACTGCTATGATGCTCTGTCTCCAAGCTTCTCAAAAAGTCTCCCAGACTTCTGTTCACCACTTATGTTTTCCCATCCATCTGCGGATGATAAGAAGAACTAAACGCCAAGTTAGTCCCCAGCTTCTTCCATAGTGTCCTCCAGAAATACCCTATGAATTTGGTGTCCCTGTCCGAAACTATACTTTTCGGCAATCCATGAAGTCGAATGACCTCTTTGAAAAACAGATTTGCGATGTGAGTCGCATCGTTGGTCTTCTGGCATGGAATGAAGTGTGCCATCTTAGAAAACCCGTCCACTACTACAAAGATGGAATCAACACGCATTGGCGTCCTCGACAAACCCAATACAAAATCCATACTAATCGCCTCCCATGGCCTCTCTGGTATGGGCAATGGCTGATAAAAACCTGCATTCTTCTTTCTCCCCTTCGAATGTTGGAAAATTCTACATCTATCCACAAACTTCTTGACATCTGCTCGCATCCCCGACTAAAAATATGACTCATTCAGCTTCGCGAATGTTTTTCCATGGCCAAAATGTCCTGCTAAGCCTCCGCTGTGTTTCTCCTTTAACAAGTTCTCCCTCATGGAGCATTTTGGGATACACAGTTGATTGCCTCTGAAAAGTAATCCCTCCTGGATCATATAATCTATCCAAGGGCTTCTGTCTCTGAGAACTGGATTCTCAGTTGTTTCATACGCTTCTGCAAAATCTACATCACCTGCGTACATGTCCCTAAGATTTTAAAAACCCAACGTTCTGACTCAGAACTCCTGTAACAACAAACACTTCCTGCTCAAAGCATCAGCCACTTTGTTAGTAGTACCCGAAATATGCTTAGTTACAAATGTGAAATTCTGCATATACTCTACCCATTTGGCATGTTTCTGATTCAACTTCTCCTGTTGAGTCACAAACTGCAGTGCATGATTATCACTGTACAATACAAATTCCTTTGGGATCAAGTAATGCCTCCACTTCTTCAGTGCCTGAATGATAGCATAAAAATCTTTATCATACGTGGAGTACTTTAGTTTCGCCTCATCCAGCTTCTCGCTGAAATATGCAATCGGCCTGTCTTCCTGACTTAAGACCGCTCCTATGGCACACCCACTTGCATCACATTTCACCTGAAATGTCTTCTGGAAATCAGGCAACATCAAAACCGGTTGTTCCGTGATCTTCTGCTTCAACAGATTGAAGCTTTTCTTAGCCTCTATTGTCCAGTGAAAAGACTTATGCCGCTTCTTCACTGTATCCCTCATCGTTGCACTAATCCCACTGAAATTCCTGATGAATTTCCGGTAGAAACTAGCTAAACTATGAAAACTTCTTACCTCAAAAATATTCTCGGTGATGGCCAATTTTTTATCACTTCTACCTTATCCGGGTCCATCCTCAACTCATTCGCAGATATAACAAAACCCAAATAAATGAGCTCTGTCTTAATGAATGAGGATTTCTTCATATTAATCAATAGCTTCTCCTGCTGTAGCTTCCTCATCACCATGGCCAAATGCTTCAGGTGTTCTGCCACTGACTTACTGTAAATCAATATATCATCCAAATATACGATGACAAATTTCTCGATGAATTCCCTCAGGACTTCATTCATCAGCCTCATAAAGTTACTCGGTGCATTCGTCAAGCCAAACAGCATGACTAGCCATTCATACAGTCCTTCGTTGGTTTTGAAGGTTGTCTTCCACTCATCGCCTTCCCTCATGCAAATCTGATGGTATCCGCTCTTCAAATCTATCTTTGAAAATTAATTTTCCCCACTCAGGCAATCCATTAACTCATCCATTCTTGGCAATGGGAATCTGTACCTGATGGTTATCTTATTGATCTCCCTCGAGTCGGTACACATTCTCCAACCTCCATCCTTCTTTGGACTGAGTACTGTTGAAACAACACATGGACTCAAGCTTTCTCTGACCAATCCTTTGTCCATCAACTCCTGGACTTGCCTCTTGACCTCTTCATTTTCTTGCGGCATCATCCTGTACGTGGCTTTATTCGACAAACTGGCTCCTGGTTTGAGATCAATGTGATGAGTCACACTCTTCATCAGTGGCAACGAACGAGGTAATTCGTCCACTATGATATCAGCGAACTCTTCCAGCAATTCCTGAATTTCATTTGGCAAATCATCCACTCTTGTGCTAGTCAGAACAATTCTCGGCTTCCTGACCACAAAGAATTCTGGATCTTCTTTCTTCTTAACCTCCGTAAGAAGTTCCTTCCCACTCATGAGAAGTACTGTGTTGTTTACTTCCAGCTTCACCTCTTTATCTTTTATCGAAAGCAACATAGGGTTCTCCCATTTTTCTCCAGGGTATATGTGTTCATTCTCCCATCATGAATCACATTTCTGTCATATTTCCATGGTCTACCCAGCAATAATGACATACTTCCATGGGAATAACATCACATAAAATCTTATCATTATATCCTCCTATCTTGAATTCAACCAAGCATTGTTTAGTAACAGTTACCTGGTGTCCTTTCTGTAGCCACGAAACTCTGTATGGGCTAGGGTGATCAGTCGTCTCCAGCTCCAGTTTTTCCACCATCTCTGTAGATATGAGATTATTCGTGCTACCGCTGTCTACAATGACCTTGCACACCCTATCCTTGGTCTTGCAAGCTGTTCTGAAAAGTCTGGTCCTTTGGAATGAACTCTCCACCTCCTTCTTAGGTGTCAAAAGGACTTTTCTCATCATAAGCGATCTTCCGCCTTCTGCATCTTCGGCCTCAACATCCCGCCTCTGCGCTTCGGTGATGTGAGCTTCTCCAATGTCCTTCTTTTTCTCTGGACACTCATACGAATTGTGCCCATTTTTCCCGCATGTGAAGCATGTGATTACTCCACCTCTTCCTCTTCCTCTACCTCTAGTACGAGGAAAAGTGTTGTTGTCAGCATATCCTCCACTTTGCTCTGTATGCTGCCCTCTCTGTTCACCATATGCCCCTCGCTGTGAGGTTCCACCTCTTTCAACCTTACTCTGAGGTTTCTTCCATTCCTCCTTGGGCTTTTGGTATTTTTCCTGGGCAACTGCTTTGCCTCTGGGCTGACTTCTGCCTCGCCCTCGCTGGCCTTGCTTACGGCTCATCTTCTCCTCAGCTTTCAGAGCCATATGATAAGCATCCTCTACCGTTCGGATGGTTACCATGCTCAATTCATCCTGAATGTTGTATCTCAAACCATTAAGATATCTGGAAACCTTCTCATCATTTCTCTCCCGATGACCTGCTCTGATGTTCAGTTGATAAAATTCCTCAGTGTATTCTTTCACTGTCATCAGTTTCTGTCTCAGGTTCTGCATCCTCCTAAACAGAGTAATTTGGTAATCTCTAGGGATGAACTTTGCCTTCATCTTAGCAATCATTCGATCCCAACTCTTGATCTTTTGCTTGCCTTTACAGCATCTATCAGTTGTAGCTCGTCCCACCATAATGTTGCATGTCCCTTCAAGCGTGTATCAGCATGCTTGACTTTCTTATCCTCTTCGACGTCTTCATAGTCGAAGTAGGTGTCAAGAGCTCTAATCCAATATAAAAGCTCTTCCGCATCCATATTTCCCTCATAGACTGGAATGTCCATTTTCGCTCTTGCGCCCATCCTGGGAATAAATTTAATTAGACGTTCATTTGATGCATCCTCGGCTGCAACTTCCTCCTCACATTCAGCCTCTATCTCGCTCTTGGAATCACTAAGATCCCCTGCACTAGCTGTGCGTTTTTGCGTTGTCTCCATGTCCTCAAGTCTTTCTCGGAGATCACGCATCTGTCTCTCCATTTATGGATTTTCTACCTGCCTCCCTCTTCTTCTCACCTCTCTGTCCTCTGGATCAGGTGACTGTCTTTCTCTTCTTGGCGGCATGGTGAATTTCTTTCTCCGCTATAGAAAGCAAAGAGATATTCCCGCTCTGATACCAAACCTGACGCAGCCGCACCCTCACTGACACGTCCACTTCCTCAGGATCTTCTTTCTACTCACGGCCCGAAGAACTCAAAGGTTCCTCTAATTCCCTATCGGGAACTTTCTCACCCACAACACTCTTCAACTGATCCCCCTTAATGATCGGGAGATCGGACCTCGAGATTTCGCGAATCCTCTGGTCACGCACCTTGTGCTTCATAATACCCCGAAACCCTATGGCTAGTTACCAATACCTTCCTGTTCCTATTGGGAATCCTCCCGTCGGGATTTCGGCACCTGCGATGTCGAAAATAACTTACTTTGTTGATCCCCAATTCTCGATATACCGATACGCAAATGCGCATGTGTGGGTTGACTTTTCCACCTCCCGCTTCAACGCCTCTGTCAGGATTTCGGGATTCGCGGGATCGTGAATCCTGATGTCAATGGACTCGGGACTTCCCTTTTCCCGATCAACGATGTGACACGCCACCTATATTCCACTAACCCTGGCTGTGGCCCACACGACCCTTCCGTCGGGATATCGCGTTTCGCGATTCCAACATGCAAGAGTTTCCCACCTTCGAAAACTCCGATGCCCCGAACTCCGATACCTCGGGATCTCCTGACACGTGTCCTCACTGATGGACGGTTTTGACCTCGTCGAAATATCGTGGATCGTGATTCCTGATGTTGCGATTTCTTCACTCCCAGAAATTCTGATGGCTGAAATATCCCGATGACTCCTCTGGGACTTCTCCTCTGCTCGCTAGGGCTTAACACCGGCGTAACTACTACCGAATCTGATGGTTAACGGGAACCAACTGTCGATGCAACGACTTGCGGCAATTCCCGAAATCTCCTCATAGGATTTCAACCATCTGTTCTCCCTTATGCAATCCATGAAATGATGAAGTGTCTCTCCACGAGACTTGTTCACCTGCTCACCGACCTGCGACGCTTCCCTCAGACTTTCAATAGCAACCTTCCTGCACTTATCCTTCAGTGGTTTTGAAGGCCTACTCCTCCTGAGCTTTCCCACGACTTCAGTCTTCTAGGGAACCCCTCTTGCACGCACTCCTTGCGGCAACCCTTCAACCTCGACTGAGTGTTGAAGTCTCTCGACTCTGCGCACTCTTGCAGCAGCAGTCTTTCAGCTCCTCGCTCAGGTTCGCAACCCTGATACTTTCCCTTGGCCTGCGCACTCCTTGTACGACACTGTACCTAACTGCAAGCCCGAATAAATGAGAACAAAAGCTATCTCTAATTGAACCCTTCTATCAACGCACTCCTTGTGTACAAATCGACTGCACTCCTTGAAGGAATTCTCCGGCTCAACTAGAGAAACAATTGAAACTCATTTCTTCACCATCTCAGACTTCAATTCAACCGTGAAATCACATACATAGCATATAAAATCAAATGTAAACAGAAAGCAACCATTCATGAGCACAACATCAATACACAGAGAAACAACACAAACCATGAAATTGAATCAATCTTCTTCTATTAATTCAAATGCATGTACATGGGTGTTCTTCATACAATTCTCTGCATGCTCTTCTGCTTCTGCTCCTCTCCTATGCTCAGGCTTCTCTCCTATGCTCAGGGGTTATGCTACAATAATACAATGAGGGTGTCTATATCCTTTTTCCCTCTTGGACTCTAAAGCTATCAAATCTAGAATTAAAATCATATCTACCAGCATTAACTACATTAAATGTCGACTATCTTCCTAAGGACAAGAGCTATCCGCTCAAGGTCCATTACAATATACAAGTGCGCTTCTTCATAAATGACTTCATTAAATCTTTGCGCAACAATCCCAAAGAAATTCAAAATTTGTGGTGGCTTATCTAGCTGTCTTTCCACTTCCGCGCTGGCTCGCTTGATGTGCTGGCGATGCTCCTGCATCATACTCCTCGGCTTGAAAAATTTCATGGGCTCCTCTCCATGAGCTCCTGCACGGTCTGTCCATGCTTCTGTATCATTGCTTCGCTTTCTCAGCTGGCATCTTCCACTGGATGGCCCTTCCATTTGACCAGATACTCATAGTATTCTTTCCTTCGGGTCTTCTTACCCACTCTCTTGTCCAGTATGCATTCCATTTGCGGCTTCTCTGCAACTGGCATGTATTTCACCCACTGGATCATTGGTTCCTCAGTTCCAGTCTCTACTTCTCAAGTCATGTATGGGTATAAATCTGCGATATTGAATATCGAAGATATCCCGATCCCTTCGGGTAACTCGATCTCATAAGCATTTTCCTCGAATTTTCTCAAGACCTTACATGGTCCGATTTTCTTCATCTTCAACTTATTGTATGTTCCCCTTGGTAACCTTTCTTTCCTCAAGTGTTCCAAAACCAGATCGCCAACTTTGAACTGAAGTCATTTTCGATGCTGATCTACTCTGCGCTTGTACTCCTGTCTTGAACTCAACAGTCGTTGCTTCACCTGACGATGAAGTTCTTTCATCGCCTCAGCGAATTCTTCTGCACTAGCACTGCTAGTCGCAGTCTGTTCTGAATCCCTCAATTCAGAAACTCCTCTCAGCTACATACCATATACAATCTGAAATGGACTTCTGCCTGTGCTCCGATTTACTGAATCATTGTACGCAAACTCCGCCTGTGGCAATATGTGGTCCAAACTGCTATGATTCTCTGTCACCAAGCTTCTCAGCAAGTCTCCCAGACTTATGTTCACCACTTCTGTTTGCCCATCCGTCTGCGGATGATAAGCAGAACTAAACGCCAAGTTAGTCCCCAGCTTCTTCCATAGTGTCCTCCATAAATGCCCTATGAATTTGGTGTCTCTGTCCGAAAATATACTTTTCGGCAATCCATGATGTCGAATGACCTCTTTGAAAAACAGATTTGTGATGTGAGTCACATCGTTGGTCTTCTGGCATGGAATGAAGTGTGCCATCTTAGAAAACCTGTCCACTACTACAAAGATGGAATCAACAACCCTTGGCGTCCTCAGCAAACCCAATACAAAATCGCCTCTCATGGCCTCTCTGGTATGGGCAATGGCTGATAAAAACCTGCATTCTTCTTTCTCCCCTTCGAATGCTGGAAAATTCTACATCTATCCAAAAACTTCTTGACATATACTCGCATCCGGGGCCAAAAATATGACTCAGTCAGCTTCGTGAATGTTTTTTCATGGACAAAATGTCCTGCTAAGCCTCCACTGTGTTTCTCCTTTACCAAGTTCTCCCTCATGGAGCATTTTGGGATACACCGTTGATTGCCTCTGAACAACAATCCCTCCTGGATCATATAATCTATCCAAGGGCTTCTGTCTCTGAGAAATCGATTCTCAACTGTTTCATACGCTTCTGCAAAATGTACAACACCTGCGTACATCTCCCTGAGATTTTCAAAACCCAACATTCTGACTCGGAACTCCTGCAACAACAAACACTTCCTGCTCAAAGAATCAACCACTTTGTTAGCAGTACCCAAAATATGCTTAATTACAAATATGAAATTCTGCATGTACTCTACCCATTTGGCATGTTTCTGATTCAACTTCTCTTGTTGAGTCACAAACTGCAGTGCATGATTATCACTGTACAATACAAATTCCTTTGGGATCAAGTAATTCCTCCACTTCTTCAGTGCCTGAATGATAGCATAAAATTCTTTATCATACGTGGATTACTTTAGTTTCGCCTCATCCAACTTCTCGCTGAAATATGCAATCGGCCTGTCTTCCTGACTTAAGACCGCTCCTATGGAAAACCCACTTGCATCACATTTCACCTGAAATGTCTTCTGGAAATCAGGCAACATCAAAACCGGTTGTTCCGTGATCTTCCACTTCAACAGATTGAAGCTTTTCTCAGCCTCTATTATCCAGTGAAAGGACTTATGCCGCTTCTTCACTGTATCCATCATCGCTGCACTAATCCCACTGAAATTCCTGATGAATTTTCGATAGAAACTAGCTAAACCATGAAAACTTCTTACCTCGAAAATATTTCTCGGTGATGGCCAATTTTTTTATCACTTCTACCTTATCCGGGTCCATCCTCAACTCATTCACAGATATAACAAAACCCAAATAAATGAGCTATGTCTTCATGAATGAGGATTTCTTCATATTAATCAACAGCTTCTCCTGCTGTAGCTTCCTCATCACAATGGCCAAATGCTTCAGGTGTTCTACCACTGACTTACTGTAAATCAATATATCATCCAAATATACGATGACAAATTTCCCGATGAATTCCCTCAGGACTTCATTCATCATCCTCATAAAGGTACTCGGTGCATTCGTCAAGCCAAACGGCATGACTAGACATTCATAAACTCCTTCGTTGGTTTTGAAGGCTGTCTTCCACTCATCGCCTTCCCTCATGCGAATCTGATGGTATCCGCTCTTCAAATCTATCTTTGAAAAGTAATTTTCCCCACTCAAGCAATCCATTAAATCATCCATTCTTGGCAATGGGAATCTATACCTTATGGTTATCTTATTGATCACCCTCGAGTCGGTACACATTCTCCAACCTCCATCCTTCTTTGGACTGAGTACTATTGGAACAACACATGAACTCAAGATTTCTCTGACCAATCCTTTGTCCATCAACTCTTGGACTTGCCTCTTGACCTCTTCATTTTCTTGCAGCGTCAACCTGTACGCGGCTTTATTCGGAAAACTGGCTCCTGGTATGAGATCAATGTGATGACTCACACTCCTCATCGGTGGCAACGAACGAGGTAATTCATCCACTATGATATCAGCAAACTCCTCCAGGATTTCCTGAATTTCATTTGGGAAATCATCCACTCTTGTGCTAGTCAGAACAATTCTCGGCTTCCTGACCACAAAGAATTGTGGATCTTCTTTCTTCTTAACGTCCGTAAGAAGTTCCTTCCCACTCATGAGAAGTACTGTGTTGTTTACTTCCGGCTTCACCTCTTTATCTTTTATCGGAAGCAACATATGGGTTCTCCCATTTTTCTCCAGGGTATATGTGTTCATTCTCCCATCATGAATCACATTTCTGTCATATTGCCATGGTCTACCCAGCAATAAATGACATACATCCATGGGAATAACATCACATAAAATCTTATCATTATACCCTCCTATCTTGAATTCAACCAAGCATTGTTTAGTAACAGTTACCTGATGTCCTTTCTGTAGCCACGAAACTCTGTATGGGCTAGGGTGATCAGTCGTCTCCAGCTCCAATTTTTCTACCATCTCTGTAGGTATGAGATTATTCGTGCTACCGCTGTCTACAATGACCTTGCACACCCTATCCTTGGTCTTTCAAGTTGTTCTGAAAAGTTTGGTCCTTTGGACTGAACTCTCCACCTCCTTCTCAGGTGTCAAAAGGACTTTTTGCATCATAAGCGATCTTCTGCCTTCTGCGTCTTCGGCCTCAACATCCCACCTCTGTGCTTCGGTGATGTGAGATTCTCCAATGTCCTTCTTTTTCTCTGGACACTCATAAGACTTGTGCCCATTTTTCCCGCATGTGAAGCATGTGATTACTCCACCTCTTCCTCTTCCTCTACCTCTGGTACGAGGAAAAGTGTTGTTGTCAGCATATCCTCCACTCTGCTCTGTATGCTACCCTCTCTGTTCACCGTATGCCCCTCGTTGTGAGGTTCCATCTCTTTCAACCTTACCCTGAGGTTTCTTCCATTCCTCCTTGGGCTTCTAGTATTTGTCCTGGGAAACTGCTTTGCCTCTGGGCTAACTTCTGCCTCGCCCTCGTTGGCCTTGCTTGCGACTCATCTTCTCCTCAGCTTTCAGAGCCATATGATAAGCATCCTCTACCGTTCGGATGGTTACCATGCTCAATTCATCTTGAATGTCGTATCTCAGACCATTCAGATATCTGGAAACCTTCTCATCATCGCTCTCCCGATGACCTGCTCTGATGTTCAGTCGATAGAATTCCTCAGTGTATTCTTTCACTGTCATCAGTTTCTGTCTCAGGTTCTGCATCCTCCTGAACAGAGTAATTTGGTAATCTCTAGGGATGAACTTTGCCTTCATCTTAGCAATCATTCGATCCCAACTCTTGATCTTTTGCTTGCCTTTGCAGCGTCTATCATCTTGTAGCTCGTCCCACCACAACACTGCATGTCCCTTCAAGCGCGTAAAAACATGCTTGAATTTCTTATCCTCTTCGACGTCTTCATAGTCGAAGTAGGTGTCAAGAGCTCTAATCCAATCTAGAAGCTCTTCCGCATCCAGATTTCCTTCATAGACTGGAATGTCCATTTTCACTCTTGCGCCCATCCTGGAAATAGCTTTAATTAGACGTTCATTCGATGCATCCTCGGCTGCAACTTCCTCCTCACGTTTAGCCTCTATCTCGCTCTCGGAATCACTAAGATCCCCTGCACTAGCTGTGCATTTTTGCGTTGTCTCCATGTCCTCAAGTCTTGCTCAGAGATCATGCATCTGTCTCTCCATTTCTGGATTTGATACCTGCCTGCCTCTTCTTCTCACCTCTATGTCCTCTGGATCAGGTGACTGTCTTTCTCTTCTTGGCGGCATGGTGAATTTCTTTCTCCGCTATAGAAAGCAAAGAGTTATTCCTGCTCTGATACCAAACCTGACGCCCGCACCATCACTGGCACATCCGCTTCCTCAGGATCTTCTTTCTACTCACGGCCCAAAGAACTCAAAGGTTCCTCTAATTCCCTATCGGGAACTTTCTCACCCACAACACTCTTCAACTGATCCCCCTTAATGATCGGGAGATCGGACCTCGGGATTTCGGGAATCCTCTGGTCGCGCACCTTGTGCTTGACAATACCCTGAAACCTGATGGGTAGTTACCAATACCTTCCTGTTCCTATCGGGAATCCTCCCGTCGAGATTTCGGCACCTACGATGTTGAAAATAACTTACTTTGTTGATCCTCGATTCCCGATATGCCGATACGCAAATGCGCACGTGTGGGTTGACTTTTCCACCTCCCGCTTCAACGCCTCTGTCGGGATTTCGGGATTCGCGGGATCGCGAATCTTGATTTCAATGGACTCGGGACTTCCCTTTTCCCGATCCCTGATGTGACACGCCACCTATCTTCCACTAACCCTGGTTGTGGCCCACACGACCCTTCCGTTGGGATATCGTGTTTCGCGATCCCAACATGCAAGAGTTTCTCACCTTCGAAAACTACGATGCCCCGAACTCCAACTCCTCGGGATCTCCTGACACGTGTCCTCACTGATGGACGGTTCTGAGCTCGTCGAAATATCGCGGATCGCGATTCCTGATGTTGCGATTTCTTCACTCCCGAAATTTCTGATGACTTCAATATCCCGACGAATCCTCTGGGACTTCTCCTCTGCTCGCTAGGGCTTAACACCGGCGTAACTACTGTCGAATCTGACGGTTAATGGGAACCAACTGCCGATGCAACGGCTTGCGGCAATTCATGAAATCTCCTCAGAGGATTTCGACCGTCCATTCTCCCTTATGCAATCCACGAAATGATGAAGTGTCTCTCCACGAGACTTGTTCACCTGCTCGTCGGCCTGCGACGCTTCCCTCAGACTTTCAATAGCAACCTTCCTGTACTTATCCTTCAGTGGTTTTGAAGGCCTACTCCTCCTGATCTTTCCCACGACTTCAGTCTTCTCGGGAACCCCTCTTGCACGCACTCCTTGCGGCAACCCTTCAACCTCGACTGAGTGTTGAAGTCTCTCGACTCTGCGCACTCCTGCAACAGTAGTCTTTCATCTCCTCGCTCAGGTTCGCAACCCTGATACTTTTCATTGGCCTGCGCACTCCTTGCACGACACTATACCTAACTGCAACCCCGAGAAAATGAGAACAAAAGCTATCTCTAATTGAACCCTTCTGTCAACGCACTCCTTACGTACGATTCGACTGCACTCCTTGCAGGAATTCTCCGGCTCAACTAGAGAAACAATTGAAACTCATTTCTTCACCATCTCAGACTTCAATTCAACCGTGAAATCACATACATAGCATATAAAATCAAATGTAAACAGAAAGAAACCATTTATGAGCACAACATCAATACACAGAGAAACAACACAAACCATGAAATTGAAACAATCTTCTTCTATTAATTCAAATGCCTGTACATGGGTGTTCTTCATACAATTATCTGCATGCTCTTCTACTTCTGCTCCTCTCCTATGCTCAGGATTCTCTCCTATGCTCAGGGGTTATGCTACAATAATACAATGAGGGTGTCTATATCTGTTTTCCCTCTTGGACTCTAAAGCTATCAAATCTAGAATTAAAATCCTATCTACCAGCATTAACTACATTAAATGCCGACTATCTTCCTAAGGACAAGAGCTATCCACTCAAGGTCCATTACAATATACAAGTGCGCTTCTTCATAAATGACTTCATTAAAGCTTTGCGCAACAATCCCAAAGCAATTCAAAATTTGTGGTGGCTTATCCAGCTGTCTTTCCGCTTCCACGTTGGCTCACTTGATGTGCTTGCGATGCTCCTGCATCATACTCCTCGGCTTGAAAAAATTCATGGGCTCCTATCCATGAGCTCCTCCACGGTCTGTCCATGCTTTTGTATCATTGCTTTTCTTTCCCAGCTGGCATCTTCCACTGGATGGCCCTTCCATTTGACCAGATACTCATAGTATTCTTTCCTTTGGGTCTTCTTACCCACTCTCTTGTCCAGTATGCATTCCATTTGCGGCTTCTCTGCAACTCGCATTTGTTTCACCCACTGGATCACTCGTTCCTCAGTTCCAGTCTCTGCTTCTCCAGTCACGTATGTGTATAAATCTGCGATATTGAATATCGAAGATATCACGATCCCTTCGGGTAACTCAATCTCATAATCATTTTCCCAGAATTTTCTCAAGACCTTACATGGTCCGATTTTCTTCATCTTCAACTTATTTTATGTTCCCCTTGAGAACCTTTCTTTCCGCAAGTGTGCCAAAACCAGATCGCCAACTTCGAACTGAAGTCATTTTTGATGCTGATCTGCTCTGCGCTTGTACTCCTGGCTTGAACTCAACAGTCGTTGCTTCACCTGACGATGAAGTTCTTTCATCACCTCAGCGAATTCTTCTGCACTAGCGCTGCTAGTCGCAGTCTGTTCTGAATCCCCCAATTCAGAAACTCCTCTTGGCTACATACCGTATACAATCTGAAATGGACTTCTGCCTGTGCTCCGATTTACTGAATCATTGTACGCGAACTCCGCCTGTGGCAATATGTGGTCCCAACTGTTGTGATGCTCTGTCACCAAGCTTCTCAGCAAGTCTCCCAGACTTCTATTCACCACTTCTATTTGCCCATCCATCTGCGGATGATAAGCAGAACTAAATGCCAAGTTAGTCCCCAGATTCTTCCATAGTGTCCTCTAGAAATGCCCTATGAATTTGGTGTCCCTGTCCGAAACTATACTTTTCGGCAATCCATGAAGTCTAATGACCTCTTTGAAAAACAGATTTTTGATGTGAGTCGCATTGCTAGTCTTTTGGAATGGAATGAAGTGTGCCATCTTAGAAAACCTGTCCACTACTACAAATATGGAATCAACACCCCTTGGTGTCCTCGGCAAACCCAATACAAAATCCATACTAATCGCCTCCCATGGCCTCTTTGGTATGGGCAATGCCTGATAAAAACCTGCATTCTGCTTTCTCCCCTTCGAATGCTGGCAAATTCTACATCTATCCACAAACTTCTTGACATCTGCTTGCATCCCCGGCCAAAAATATGACTCATTCAGCTTCGCGAATGTTTTGTCATGGCCAAAATGTCTTGCTAAGTCTCCGTTGTGTTTCTCCTTTAACAAGTTCTCGATCATGGAGCATTTTGGGATACACAGTTGATCGCCTCTGAACAACAATCCCTCCTGGATCATATAATCTATCCAAGGGCTTCTGTCTCTGAGAACTGGATTCTCAGTTGTTTCATACGCTTCTGCAAAATCTACATCACCTGCGTACATGTCCCTGAGATTTTCAAAACCCAATCTTCTGACTTGGAACTCCTGCACCAACAAACACTTCCTGCTCAAAGCATCAACCACTTTGTTAGCAGTACCCGAAAAATGATTAATTACAAATGTGAAATTCTGCATATACTCTACCCATTTGGCATGTTTCTGATTCAACTTCCCCTGTTGAGTCACAAACTGCAATGCATGATTATCACTGTACAATACAAATTCCTTTGGGATCAAGTAATGCCTCCACTTCTTCAGTGCCTGAATGATAGCATAAAATTATTTATCATACGTGGAGTACTTTAGTTTTGCCTCATCCAGCTTCTCGCTGAAATATGCAATCGGCCTGTCTTCCTGACTTAAGACCACTCCTATGGCAAACCCACTTGCATCACATTTCACCTGAAATGTCTTCTGGAAATCAGGCAACATCAAAACCAGTTGTTCCGTGATCTTTCGCTTCAACAAATTGAAGCTTTTCTCAGCCTCTGCTGTCCAGTGAAAAGACTTATGCCGCTTCTTCACTGTATCCATCATCGCTACACTAATCCCACTAAAATTCCTGATGAATTTCTAGTAGAAACTAGCTAAACCATGAAAACGTCTTACCTCGAAAATATTTCTCGGTGATGGCCAATTTTTTATCACTTCTACCTTATCCGGGTCCATCCTCAACTCATTCGTAGATATAACAAAACCCAAATAAATGAGCTCTGTCTTCATGAATGAGGATTTCTTCATATTAATCAACAACTTCTCCTGTTGTAGCTTCCTCATCACGATGGCCAAATGCTTCAGGTGTTCTTCCACTGACTTACTGTAAATCAATATATCATCCAAATATACGATGACAAATTTCCCGATGAATTCCCTCATGACTTCATTCATCAGCCTCATAAAGGTACTCGGTGCATTCGTCAAGCCAAACGACATGACTAGCCATTCATACAGTCCTTCGTTGGTTTTGAAGGTTGTCTTCCACTCATCGCCTTCCCTCATGCGAATCTGATGGTATCCGCTCTTCAAATCTATCTTTGAAAAGTAATTTTCCCCACTCAGGCAATCCATTAAATCATCCATTCTTGGCAATGGGAATCTGTACCTGATGGTTATCTTATTGATTGCCCTCGAGTCGGTACACATTCTCTAACCTCCATCCTTCTTTGCACTGAGTACTGTTAGAACAACACATGGACTCAAGCTTTCTCTGACCAATCCTTTGTCGATCAACTCCTGGACTTGCCTCTTGACCTCTTCATTTTCTTGCAGCGTCAACCTGTATGCGGCTTTATTCGACAAACTGGCTCCTAGTATGAGATCAATGTGATGACTCACACTCCTCATCGGTGGAAACGAACGAGGTAATTCATCCACTATGATATCAGCGAACTCTTCCAGCAGTTACTGAATTTCATTTGGAAAATCATCCACTCTTGTGCTAGTCAGAACAATTCTCGGCTTCCTGACCACAAAGAATTGTGGATCTTCTTTGTTCTTAACCTCCATAAGAAGTTCCTTCCCACTCATGAGAAGTACTGTGTTGTTTACTTCCGGCTTCACCTCTTTATCTTTTATCGGAAGCAACATATGGGTTCTCCCATTTTTCTCCAGGGTATATGTGTTCATTCTCCCATCATGAATCACATTTCTGTCATATTGTCATGGTCTACCCAACAATAAATGACATACATCCATGGGAATAACATCACATAAAATCTTATCATTATATCCTCCTATCTTGAATTCAACCAAGCATTGTTTAGTAACAGTTACCTGGTGTCCTTTCTGTAGCCACGAAACTCTGTATGGGCTAAGGTGATCAGTTGTCTCCAGCTCCAGTTTTTCTACCATCTCTGTAGATACGAGATTATCCGTGCTACCGCTGTCTACAATGACCTTGCACACCCTATCCTTGGTCTTGCAAGCTGTTCTGAAAAGTCTGGTCCTTTGGAATGAACTCTCCACCTCTTTCTCAGGTGTCAAAAGGTCTTTTCGCATCATAAGCGATCTTCCACCTTCTGCATCTTCGGCCTCAACATCCCGCCTCTGTGCTTCAGTGATGTGAGCTTCTCCAATGTCCTTCTTTTTCTCTGGAGACTCATAATACTTGTGCCCATTTTTCCCGCATGTGAAGCATGTGATTACTCCACCTCTTCCTCTTCCTCTACCTCTGGTACAAGGAAAAGTGTTGTCAACATATCCTCCACTCTGCTCTGTATGCTGCCCTCTCTGTTCACCGTATGCCCCTCGCTGTGAGGTTCCACCTCTTTCAAACTTACCCTGAGGTTTCTTCCATTCCTCCTTGGGCTTCTGGTATTTGTCTTGGGCAACTGCTTTGCCTCTAGGCTGACTTCTACCTCACCCTCGCTGGCCTTGCTTACGGCTCATCTTCTCCTAAGCTTTCAGAGCCATCTGATAAGCATCCTCTACCGTTCGGATGGTTACCATGCTCAATTCATCTTGAATGTCATATCTCAGACCATTCAGATATCTGGCAACCTTCTCATCATCGCTCTCCCGATGACCTGCTCTGATGTTTAGTCGATAGAATTCCTCAGTGTATTCTTTAACTGTCATAAGTTTCTATCTCAGGTTCTGCATCCTCCTGAACAGAGTAATTTGGTAATCTCTAGGGATGAACTTTGCCTTCATCTTAGCAATCATTCGATCCCAACTCTTGATCTTTTGCTTGCCTTTGCAGCGTCTATCAGCTTGTAGCTCGTCCGACCACAATGTTGCATGTCCCTTCAAGCGCGTATCAACATGCTTGACATTCTTATCCTCTTCGACGTCTTCATAGTCGAAGTAGGTGTCAAGAGCTCTAATCCAATCTAGAAGCTCTTCTGCATCCAGATTTCCCTCATAGACTGGAATGTCCATTTAAGCTCTTGCGCCCATCCTGGAAATAGCTTTAATTAGACGTTCATTCGATGCATCCTCGGCTGCAACTTCCTCCTCACGTTCAACCTCTATCTCGCTCTCGGAATCACTAAGATCCCATACACTAGCTGTGCGTTTTTGCGCTGTCTCCTTGTCCTCAAGTCTTGCTCGGAGATCACGCATCTGTCTCTCCATTTCTGGATTTGCTACCTGCCTGCCTCTTCTTCTCACCTCTCTGTCCTCTGGATCAGGTGACTGTCTTTCTCTTCTTGGCGGCATGGTGAATTTCTTTATCCGCTATAGAAAGCAAAGAGATATTCCCGCTCTGATACCAAACCTGACGCAAGCCACACCCTCACTGGCACGTCTGCTTCCTCAGGATATTCTTTCTACTCACGGCCCGAAGAACTCAAAGGTTCCTCTAATTCCCTATCGGGAACTTTCTCACCCACAACACTCTTCAACTGATCCCCCTTAATGATCGGGAGATCGGACCTCGAGATTTCACGAATCCTCTTGTCATGCACCTTGTGCTTCACAATACCCCGAAACCCGATGGGTAGTTACCAGTACCTTCCGGTTCCTATCGGGAATCCTCCCGTTGGGATTTTAGCACCTACGATGTCGAAAATAACTTACTTTGCTTATCCCCGATTCCCGATATGTCGATACACAAATGCGCACGTGTGGGTTGACTTTTCCACCTCCCGCTTCAACGCCTCTGTCGGGATTTCGGGATTCGCGGGATCGCAAATCCTGATGTTAATGGACTCGAGACGTCCCTTTTCCCGATCCCCGATGTGACACGCCACCTATCTTCCACTAACCCTGGCTGTGGCCCACACGACCCTTCCGTCGGGATATCGCGTTTCACGATTCCAACATGCAAGAGTTTCTCACCTTCGAAAACTCCAATGCCCCGAACTCTGACTCCTCGGGATCTCCTGACACATGTCCTCACTGATGGATGGTTCTGAGCTCGTCGGAATATCGCGGATCGCGATTCCTGATGTTGCGATTTCTTCACTCCCGGAAATTCTGATGGCTTTAATATCCCGATGACTCTTCTGGGACTTCTCCTCTGCTCGCTAGGGCTTAACACCGGCGTAACTACTGCCGAATCTGACGGTTAACGGGAACCAACTGTCGATCCAATGGCTTGCGGCAATTCGCGAAATCTCCTCAGAGGATTTCGACCATCCGTTCTCCCTTATGCAATCCACGAAATGATGAAGTGTTTCTCCACGAGACTTGTTCACCTGCTCGCCGGCCTGCGACGCTTCCCTCAGACTTTCAATAGCAACCTTCCTGCACTTATCCTTCAGTGGTTTTGAAGGCCTACTCCTCCTGAGCTTTCCCACGACTTCAGTCTTCTCGGGAACCCCTCTTGCACGCACTCCTTGCAACAACCCTTCAACCTCGACTGAGTGTTGAAGTCTCTCGACTCTGCAGACTCCTGCAACAGCAGTCTTTCAGCTCCTCGCTCAGGTTCGCAACCCTGATACTTTCCCTTGGCCTGCGCACTCCTTGCACGACACTGTACCTAACTGCAACCCCGAGAAAATGAGAACAAAAGCTATATGTAATTGAATCCTTCTGTCAACGCACTCCTTGCGTACGATTTGACTGCACTTCTTGTAGGAATTCTCCGGCTCAACTAGAGAAACAATTGAAACTCATTCCTTCACCATCTCAGACTTCAATTCAACCGTGAAATCACATACATAGCATTTAAAAGCAAATGTAAACAGAAAGCAACCATTCATGAGCACAACATCAATACACAGAGAAACAACACAAACCATGAAACTGAATCAATGTTCTTCCATTAATTCAAATGCCTGTACATGGGTGTTCTTCATACAATTCTCTGCATGCTCTTTTGCTTCTGCTCCTCTCCTATGCTCAGGCTTCTCTCCTATTCTCAGGGGTTATGCTACAATAATACAATGAGGGTGTCTATATCCTTTTTCCCTCTTGGACTCTAAAGCTATCAAATCTAGAATTAAAATCCTATCTACCAGCATTAACTACATTAAATGTCGATTATCTTCCTAAGGACGAGAGCTATCCGCTCAAGGTCCATTAGAATATACAAGTGCGCTTCTTCATAAATGACTTCATTAAAGCTTTGTGCAACAATCCCAAAGCAATTCAAAATTTGTGTTGGCTTATCCAACTGTCTTTCCACTTCCGCGCTGGCTCGCTTGATGTGCTGGCGATGCTCCTGCATCGGTGGAGCTTAGTCCCAGCTCAGGGGTGACCCACTGCTGAGCGTGATGAGTAGCATGGTCTATGGCTAGGAGGTTCGTGGAAGGTATGCACATAGTTGGTGGTCTTCTAATAACAGATAAGTACCACTTTTATGTTCATTTATATGTTGTGTAATGGTACATATGTTGTAATTGATGAGTATTGCCTGTATATGTTGTATATGTTGCATGTGTAGGCTTACTGTTATTTCTGCATTATTATGTTATATATATGTAGAATAGTCATTCTATGTTTATATAGATGTGTATGTTTTTCCGCAAGTATCTATGTGTGGCATAGCCTAGTAGTTTAACGCTGGAGTTGTCGCAGATCATAATAGAGCAGTAGAGTTGCAGGAGTAGTGGCATTTCCCAGGGCGGTTGATGGCTGGGGATGTTTCACGATCTTACAATAGTTCATTGACTGCACAGACCAAGACTTAGCAACAATATTTCCAACTCTCTAAAAATGACAGACCCCTAGCCTAGGTCTCCTAGGCACATATTTATAGTAATCTTCAGCTTCTTGACCGTTACAGTTTCTTTCAAAAACCCTAACCCTAATGTAGTTAGGTTTCCCTACATGCACATCTTGCATGTTTTCCTCGCACATGCCGCTTTTCCCTCCCGTTGTCTTTTTCCAATTCTAGGTTTTATCCTCCAAAAATAGTATTTCCTCAAAATAGGCCTGCACCCAACACATTTCTTTCCTTTTATCTTTCTTTCTTTATATTTTCTTTCATAATAGTACAAGTAGAGGTCGAAGGTCACTTCCTTAGCGTGGTAACCAGATGGTGGCAATGTCACCCACAAATTCCTAATGAAAATGAGAAGGTTGTCTTGTGATGATACCCCCTTTCTCTCAGCCATGCAACTGAGAGTCACTGCCCTGGTTTAGTGACCAGATAATGACAATGTCATACCACTAGATATCCACGGACGTAAGAGGTCGGCTCGTGATGAGACCTCCTATCCTTCAATATACCTTTCAGGTATTTATTTGTTATATTATGGGTCCCTTTTTATTCAAAGCTGCATTGTAATTATCTAACCCAATAGTCATGATTAGTTCTAGACATAAAGTGATTTGATGGTTGGACTTTTCCTCAATACTAAAGACTATATTAATCCATGGCTTAACACTTGATTGGTTCATGATCTCTATTTAAAAAGCGAAAAACTCATATGATTGTTTCCCACTTTGAGTTTTAATCACGCAATATGTTGGTGTATTGATCTTTGCTTTGTTTGTGTAAATAGTTCCTTTAAATTGTTTGGCCTATGTGAATTTACCTTGTTTATGATTGTGAGAAACTCATATGTAAATTATTTTCCTTTTGTATTAATGTATTGCCTCAAGTAATGATGTTCAATGGGGTTGTGTGTTTCCTCTTTGAATTTTAACCATGTAACATGTTCATGCTTTGATATGTTCATATGAATTCTTATATATGTGGATGTATCCTATTTATCGAACATATCAATTATAATAGGCATTGGCTAGCTGTTCTAGGAAATGGTTTTTTTCACCATTTACACAATAAAAATGGTGTTTCGCTAACTATTATGTAAAATCCGACGATATAAATTTACACAAATCACTATTTTCTTGTTCGGAATCTATTTCTGAATGCAAAAATGGATTGAGCATGCTGAAAAACTTTTAGGGTATTCGAATTTTACAGAAATAATCATTTAAATCTATGAATCCAACAATTTCTCGCGGACAAATATCCCCGAAAAAAATCTTATTTCCTGGAATATCTAGGCTAGGACATTATAATATATATCTTTGTTAACACTTGAAAATGATATGGAGGTGACGACATTGTGAGCTTCGTAAATCAAACTATTTTGAGCTACCAAACATGCCAATTTTTTGCCATCTTAAACTTTGTTCACATAAACCTAACGTCGGTTAGTACACCCCGAGCAGAACCACCATCACTTTTGAATGATTTAGTACTATTATTAACCCTAAATTCACTTTATTTGCAAGGATCTGTCGCTTTGAATGGACGTAGATCGTGAGAGAGTGAACAATTATCCTTACATCAACGATCGTCCATCAAACACAAAAGAGAAAAAACAGCTTACAACGTAATTAATCTCTGTACGCAATGGACAACTCACCTGTCGAAAACTGAGCTTAACTTTTGCACTTCGTTGGCCATTCCATTACCTCTGGTTTTGTCTTTCCATTTAGCTGGCCATTCCGTCACCGCTGGTTTTGTTTTTTCATTTATTAAATAATAAAATAAAAGGTACAAAAGATTTGAAGATGTGACAAAAGATTTGATTTTAGTTACAGCTGGTGACCTAATTCACATTCATCACATGATGAAAGAGGCGGCTGTCCAAAGATGTATGTGGATGTGCATCGTTTCCATTATATATACTTTGTGAAATACAACGTTGTGCGGAGATCGTGAGATTATTTGCGCTTTCGAAGTCGGCATCTCTTCTCCTTTTCTGGACAAAGCCCGGTGCTATGAATCGCGGCATGATAAAGGTAAGAAGTTTGCTAAAATTTAGCTTCTCCCTGTTCTTAATGGTGTCTATTTAGGGCTTTAATGG
>JZKD02S0357225.1:947622-958488 GCA_000966675.3 Picea glauca | reverse complement strand
ACTATCATATATTATGTATATCATGAATCATGAAACAATCTCATACAAAACTCTAATCTAAGAGATCTCAGTACAATACAATCGTCTCACACTGTCATACACAAATTAGCAAATACCTATGCCAATTACCGTGTCCAGACAACCTGCCTCCTCTGCATAATCTCTGCAATCTGAATTCTCACAATGAATCAAATGAACACAATTGCCTCATTTGCACATGCTCATAAGAATATTCACTGCATGTGTGAACAAATCACAACTGATAGCCAAACTGTCCCTTTCACCTGTTATCTCAACTGGATCTCCATTGGAACTGACATGCATGTAGTTAACTGTGGCGAATCTTCAGTTGCATGTGAGTTCACTGATTAACTTAACTCTCACTAGTGCATGTTTAGTTATAACTAGTACAACTCATATTAACTCACTTAACTACACTTATAATTCTGTTACAATTCCAAATCACTCAGTTATGAATGAGATAATAGATTAATATTTATTGTCTAATTTAATTAAGGGAAAAATAAATTAGACACATGTTTCTTGTTGACTTTTCAACACATGGGTCCCACACTACTCTTGAGTGTACTAATAAATGAATTAATTTATTTTGAACGGTTTGCAATATATTCTTTTAAGGCCTCCTTAGAGATCCATGGATTTATCTTGATTGTAATCCCTTTACCTCTAATGATTTCATCCAATTCATTCAACACATCCATCGTTGGTCGAGGTGAGCTCATGTCTCCGTGTGGGGAGACGAGATCTTTCTATTACTTTTTCTATGGCTAGGTGCAAGAGTTTGCAGTTATTTACTCAAACAATGATAACTTTTTCAAGGGATGTGCTTTTATATTGACAATTTGTGAGAGCCACATAGTTGCAATGGATCTCCTTCTCACTCATCCTAGGAAAATTTTCAAGTGCATCCTTCTCCTCCACTAGCACTTTTTAAGCTCATTTGTACTTAAATGGACTCCATATAACACCACTTTTTATCGTTGATATTGTCTAAGTAGGTGAGGAACTAACTAACATGACTTTGAAATTCTTGGAGGTTAGTGTACCTCAATCTCCTTTACCATGCTTTTGATATTGAATTCAAAATCCAGGGAGTGGGAAATCTCTGCTAAAGCTATAGCAATTGAATTAGTTATTGTATCTACATTCAATGGTGACCATGCGCTCAAGAACTCATAGCAATTTGATCTTTTTGTAGTATTCCTTCACCACCCATCCTTTTATCTTCTCAAACACGAATGCATCCAAAATCAAAACCATGTTATATTTGCATGGGGTGAACTTTCCTAAGTCGAGTTCAGTTACAAAAAAAATGGTCTCTCGTAATAGATGGCCCTAGGGTCCCAAATGAAGTTTTAGGATGGGAGTTCTCTATGTCCATAGGCTTTCATCCCCTAGTTTCCTCATCCCTTTTCCTTTCCACTTCTTCTTACTATTTTGTTTCGAGCTTCTTCTTCCTGTACCAATCTTAAATCTTCATTTCTCTTCTTTTCTTTTGCCTCGTGTTGCTGCTTCAAAGCTTCAACATATTTCTCCATTTTGATTATGGAATCTTCTAGTGTTGTATCTTCTTTCTCCTTAGCTTTCCTCTCAAGTCTTTATTTCTCTAGATGTTTTTTTTTCTTATCCTTTCTTGATCCTCTACCACTACTTCCCATCCTAATATATATATACATATATCCTCTTCTTGCCAAACTTAATTTTGGTAGTATGACCACCTATACTTGTAGGCATGCTAATGGAAGCTAACTATATTTAGAGTATTGTGTATTCAAAATATTTCTTTACTGAAGTGGAAAGAAACCAAAGCTTCGACTTCCATGATTGCATCCTTTACATATTTGATCCCACATGTTCCTATATGAAAAGGAAAAGGAGGCCATAATGCATTCTTTTCATGAAAGAGAAATGCACCGAATCCATTAGAAACATTTTGATAAGATACCTCTTGAAGATAAATCTTATCAAGGATAGACTTGGGTAGCAAATGAGGTCCTTTGGTAGCTCCAAATATTCTTATGTATGTCTTATTTTCTATGACATACTAGTCTCCAATATGATTGATTTCCTACATTTCTTTCTCTGTTATGCATCAAGCAGGTTCACAAAAAAACAATTTATATATTGGTGCTACAAAGTGTTGATAGATTTTTGTGTAATGGATTCTAAACTTATGTTCCTAGAGAAATTGGCAATAGACATGAATAGGTGCCTCGCTAGGTTTCCATTGCCATGTCATTCCTAGAAATATTTTCATGACACAAAAACATCCCACATATATGATGACATATATAATTCTAACGAAATCCCTGGGGTTATGTTCTTGACTCTAGAAATAGCTTGATTGATCGATGTTGAGTGTATGGAATCCCGATTAAAGGTTTCCGCAGTTTGGGTGATTTGGTAAACTAATGGCACCCATGACTCGAATTATTTCATGTCTTCTTCACCATACAATTTTCTTATTAATTCCATGTGATCTTGTATGGAGTCCTAAGATGTTTCACGGGGAAGGTATCCAACCTCCTGCCTTTGAAATCCTTCATATTGATCCACCAACTTTTGAGAAGATAACAATAATTAAGGGATAATTACAAGATCCATTCCTCTATGAGATCAACAAGAGGTTGAGGGAATTTATAATAGATTTCTAGGGATAATATTTGTTGGTCCTAAATTTTGCACATGACTACTAAAGGGAAGAACTACGCCACCTCAAGTCTTGGAATGGTTGTTTTTTTTTCTATTTGATTTTGTTGGTCAGTTGGAGGGTTAGTTTACCAAGACAAAAACATGGTTGGGTTGGAAAAATGATATGGATGAGGATCCTCCTTGGCTGGTGGCACACAACTGATGGAGAAGTGAGACAATAGAGGTAAAAACAAAGGGAAACAACAAACCACTCAATGAATAATATGTTGTAAGAAGTTTAAGTCTTAAAATATCATTTCAAGGCATTAAACATGTATCTAAACACAATTACTCCCACATGTTGCAATAAAAACGAATCTTCACCAAAGAATCAGTTGTTTTACAAGTTGCATATTAGTAAAGATAAGTAATACAATAGCTGAAGGAAATGAAATGTACTTCACACAAATAAAAAATTGCATTCAAGATAAGATAAAAACACACGAAGATTTGGACAAAACACACTATCATAAAGAGTATATTCACTAGGTAGAGAGCTTTAATCCATGCATAGAAGAGTTTCAACCAGTCTGATGTATTGATATTCTTCCCAAAAACTGAAACTCTCAAAACACACAAAAACTGCATATTTATCAAAGTTGTAGAGGCTCTCGTCCATCTGGAACTGAGGTTTAACTCTACACTATCAGTTGGAGAACAACTTATTGACTTAACTAAATATTGATGGAGTATAGTAATGTATACTTCAAGCTTGACTTAATAAAAAAGGAGTGGTTCATATCACACATAAATGACCACTTATTATGCCTTAATCTAAAAGAGTCTTGCAATTAAAAATATAAAAACTGCTACTAGCAATAAACTATATTAATGCATATGTTGGATTAAACTGAAATCTGTATCAAGAACTGGTGCCCTTTTGCATTGTTGGAGGCCACTAGGATATAACTGGGTGTGTTGGCATCTTCTTCAAGCACTCTGTCTTGACCATAACTGTCCCTTTTTTCTTGTCTTTCTCTGTGATGGACTGGTTGTGGTCTGCTAGTGTTCTACTTCTCCTTTTCCTCATGTCATACCCACAAACTACCTCAGGTTCCTTTGAATACGAGTTGTTGCCTGATGAGTAATATGATTTTGTAGACTGACTAGATTTAGAAAGTCATTTGAGACTTGCAAATCTATAGCTTCACCTGTGATCCGGATTAATTTCGGCACGAAATGAGAGTGGAGATATAATAAATAAATGCACAGAAATATCACAGATATTCAATAATGTAAAAAATATGTATCAGATACACAACCATAAACACAGATATACAGTAATACACACTTTCTATTAATGAAAAAAATGTATAGAGACTGTAAAAATATAGAGTGAAAGACTCGCTAGAATGGTGGCAGCTTATCTCTGAGAAGAGATGTGACCGTTACTTGCATTCACAAGAAGATGATTATAATGAGGCTCTGAAGGAATTTTTACAATAAACAGGAATGCCAAAAACCCTAGACATCCAAAAACCTAACCCTAGGAGATGAAGTGCCAAAAGTCATGTGGGCCCCGTTTGGGTAAGTTAGTACATTAACTTCCCAGGGTCTTAACTTTTGCATACGATCTCCATTTTAGGCTTATGATAGCATGTTGGAAAGGTATCGTCGAGGAGATTCATTTTGGGGCCTCAATCATGCCTTTGGATATAATTTATTTGGGTTGATCCCAGAAAACCTTTATTTAGGCCCTCAAAATGGCCCTGGAAGTTAAAAACTGCTAAAAATAGTAAATTGCCAAAATTGCTAGAAAACTATTTTGAGTCAGTCGGACAAGGTGGGTGGCCACCGATATCCACCTGGATCAATCCTCCCACCTTAGGAAGCAATGGTATCCATTACATTGAGTGCCCAGGGGAGAGGAAAATGCATTTGCTGAATTTGAATCTTGGTGAGCTGCTTGCCTTGCTGGAGACGTCGCGCTGCTCAGTTTGTGGAAGTCTATCACGAACTTGTTGAGGCTGAGGCTGTTCAAAAATTCGAGCTACATGAGAGGACAATGTGCATAAATAAGCTTTTCTCTTTGTTGCAACCTTGTCGACCTGCTTCTGTTCGATAGAAGGTGCCTGGGGTGAGGTTGTAGTGGTTGCAGTGTCCTTCTGTTCTTCTTTTGAACAGATTGTGAAGAAGCTAAATTTTGCAGTATGAGATACTACCTTGCAACACATTTTAGGTGGAATAGTAGTCGGAACTACATCTGGTATTGTGTAGATATGACCCCTCAAAGTAGCAATGACACTACGGGGTCGAGACTCATAAACAACATGGCGCTTCTACATATATGGCTAACCCAAGAGAACATCACATACATCCAGTGGGGAAACATCACATAATACCTCGTCCTTGAAGGGATGGATGCCGTATGAAAATCGACATTGCTGGCTAACACGGAGATCTCGTCCTTGGCGAAGCCACCCGATGTTGTATGCATGCGAGTGTGGTGTTGTCGACAATCCCAACTGTTTGACAACCTATGCTGAGATGAGGTTCTTCTGGCTTCCTCTATCAAAAATAAAATGCAGTGGGGTCCCCTTCACCCACATTTGTGAATGAAAAAGGCGCTCCCCCTCTTTGGGATCTGTTGGTTCTTCTAGTTGAATTGTTGTGGTTGCGACAAGAGTAGTGGGGTTTGCGTCAATGATATGTCCTTTACCAGTATTTTCAGAATCAAATTCAGAATCAGGGTTTGGCTCCTTGTCTTTGATCTCGGCCACCAATGATTGTTTTGAGTGACATTCATCGGTGTTGTGCCAGGGGATTTTGTGGAAATCACACCATTTTTTAGTATCCTTCTTCGTCTTCCCGTGACCCTTTATTTCCTGTGGCTTAGAGTGGTTTTCAGGGAGCTGTTCTTTAGGTTCATATTTATCATACTTTGGATGTTGCATATTTGCAAACCCATAATCCTGTTTTCTCTGGTGCTTAAATTTCTACTCGATTTTAACAACATATCGATAAGCAACACCGAGTGATGAGATGTCTAGAAAATCCATTTTAGTTTGGATGTATCTGTGTAGAGCCCCACGGTATTTCAGAACCAAATGTCGTTCAGAGTCTTTGATGCCCAGCTTGGTGCACAAGGTATGGAAGGTATTGGTGAACTACAAAATTGCTTGGCCCCTCTCTTGCCGTAGTGTGGTCCATCTCATGTACTGGTCCTCATAGTTTCGAATAGGGTAACGTTGTTCCTTTACCGCATCCACAAAAACATCCCAAGTGGGCTTGGCCCCATATATTCCAGACTCCTCTATGGAACTTTGCTCCTAGTAAGTTTCCCACCAATGTTGGACATGAGGGGGATCTTTAAGGAGTGCAAAGGTGATCTTTTCTTTGTCGAAAAAATCGTGAACAAAGAAATAACCTTCTAGCAGAGTTAACCATTTTTCTAGGGCTTTTGCATTTATGTCCTTCAAATACAGGAATATCAAAATTAACTTGTACCTTGAAAGGCAAGGTGCCTCCAAAGTGGTTACTTGATGAAGATGTGTCTGCTGCTATCAACAGGCATTGAAGGATGTGAGAAAAATTCTCCATCATTTTGTCCCTCTGTCACATGAGAGCTTGCTCAAGGAACAGATTAATAGGATCATTTGCTCCATCATTTTTCTTTTCTTCTGCCATTGAGGGTTTCTTGGGTGTGCGAGAGCGATTGTATTCAAGAGAGACAAGCTCGAGACCCAACTTGATATACTCATACCTCGTTGGGGACATGCACTGAAAAAAATGATCAAGAGCAGCATGCTCTGATACCAGTGATCCAGATTATTTTCGGCACAAAATGAGAGCGGAGATATAATAAAGAAATGCACAAAAATATCACAGATATTCAATAATGTAACAGAGATGTATCAGAGACGCAACCATAAACACAGATATACATTAATACACATTTTCTATTAATGAAAGAAATGTACAGAGACTATAAAAATACAGAGTGAAAGACTCACTAGAATGATGGCAGCTTATCTCTGAGAAGAGATGTGACCACTACTCACATTCGCAAGAAGATGATTATAATGAGGCTCTGAAGGAATTTTTACAATAAACATGAATGCCAAAAACCCTAGACATCCAAAAACCTAGCCCTAGGATATGAAGCACCAAAAGTCATGTGGACCCCGTTTGGGTAAGTTAGTACATTAACTTCCCGGGGTCGTAACTTTTGCATACGATCTCCATTTTAGGAGTATGATAGCCTATTGGAAAGGTATCGTCGAGGAGATTAATTTTGGGGACTCAATCATGCTTTCGTATATCATTGAGTTGGGTTGATCCCAAAAAACCTTTATTTAGGCCCTCAAAATGGCCCTCGAAGTTAAAAACTGCTAAAAATAGTAAATTACCAAAATTGCCAGAAAACTATTTTGAGCCAGTCGGACAAGGTGGGTGGCCACCGATATCCACCTGGATCAATCCTCCATCCTTAGGAATCAATGGTCTCCATTGCATTGAGTTCCTAGGGGAGAGGAAAATTCATTTGTTGAATCTGAATCTTGGTGAGCCTCTTGCCTTGCTGGAGACGTCATGCTGCTCAGTTTGTGGAAGTCTGTCATGAACGTTTTGAGGCTGAGGCTTTTCAACAAGTCAAGCTACATGAGAGGACAATGTGAATAAATAATCTTCGCGCTTTGTTGCAACCTTGTCGACCTACTTCTGTTGGATAGGATGTGCCTGGGGCGAGGCTGTAGTGGTTGCAGTGTCCTTCTGTTCTTATTTTGAACAGATTGTGAAGAAGCTAAATTTTGCAGTATGAGATACTACCTTGCAACAATTTTTAGGTGGAATAGTAATTAGAACTACCTCTGGTATTCTGTAGAGATGACCCCCCAAAGTAACAATGACACTATGGGGTCGAGACTCATAAACAACATGGCGCTTCCACAAATATGGTTGGCCCAAGAGAACATCACAGACATCCAGTGGGGCAACATCACATAATACCTCATCCTTGAAGGCCTAGATGCCGTATGACAATAGACATTGATGGATGACACTAAGATATCGTCCTTGGCGAAGCCACCCGATGTTGTATGGCTGCGGGTGTGGTGTTGTTAACAATCCCAACTGTTTGACGACCTCTGCTAAGATGAGGTTCTTATGGCTTCCGCCATCAACAATAAAATGCAGCGGGGTCCCCTTCACGCACATTTGTGAATGAAAAAGGAGCTCCTCATCTTTGGGATCTGTTGGTTCTTCTGGTTGAATTACTGTGGTTGTGACAATAGAAGTGGGGTCTACATCAATGATCTATCCTTTACCAGTGTTTTCATAATCATATTCAAAATCAAGCTTCAACTCCTTGTCTTTGATCTCGACCACCAATGACTGTTTTGAGCGACATTCATCGGTGTTGTGCCAGGGAATTTTGTGGAAATCACACCATTTTATGGTATCCTTCTTCGTCTTCCTGTGACCCTTCTTTTCCTATGGCTTATACTGGTTTTCAGGAAGATGTTTATTAGGGTCGTATTTATCATACTTTGGATGTTGTGGATTTTCAGACCCAAAATACCGTTTGTTCTAGTTCTTAAATTTCTGCTCGATTTTAACAGCATATCGATAAGCAACACCGAGTGATGAGATGTCCAGAAAATCCATTTCAGTTTGGATGTATCTATGTAGAGCCCCACGGTATTTCAGAACCAAATTTCGTTCAGAGTCTTTGATACCTAGCTTGGTGTGTAAGGTATGGAAGGTATTGGTGAAATCTGAAACTTCTTGGCTCCTCTCTTTTCACAGTGTGGTCCATCTCATGTACTGGTCTTCATAGTTTCCAACAGGGTAATACTGTTCCTTTACCGCATCCACAAAAAAATCTCAAGTGGGCTCGGCCCCATATATTCCAGACTCCTCTGTGGAACTTTTCTCCTAGTAAGTTTCCCACCAATGTTTGACATTGCGAAGGTGATCTTTTCTTTGTCGGAAAATTTGTGAATAGAGAAATAACCTTCTAGCAGAGTTAACCATTTTTCTAGGGCTTTTGCATCTATCTGTCCTTCAAATATAGGAATATCAAAATTAACTTGTACCTTGAAAGGCAAGGTGCCTCCAAAGTGGAAACTTTATGAAGATGCGCCTACTGCTATCGGTAGGTGTTGAAGGATGTGGGAAAAATTCTCCATCATTTCATCCCTCTGTCGCATGAGAGCTTGCTCAAGCAACAAATTGATATGATTGTCTGCTCCGTCGTTTTTCTTTTATTCCACCATTGAGGGTTTCTTGGGTGTGCGAAAGAGATTGTATTTAAGAGAGAAAATCTCGAGAACCAACTTGCTATACTCGGACCTCGTCGGGGACATGCACTGAAACAAACGATCAAGAGTAGCCTACTCTGATACCACTGATCCAGATTATTTTCGACACGAAATGAGAGTGGAGATATAATAAAGAAATGCACAGAAATATCGCAGATATTCAATAATGTAACACATATGTATCAGAGACGCCACCATAAACACAGATATACAGTAATACACATTTTCTATTAATGAAATAAATGTACAGAGACTGTAAAAATACAAAGTGAAAGACTCGCTAGAATGGTGGCAGCTTATCTCTGAGAAGAGATGTGACCGCTACTTGCATTCACAAGAAGATGATTATAATGAGGCTCTGAAGGCCTTTTTACAATAAAAAGGAATGCCAAAAACCCTAGACATCCAAAAACTTAACCCTAGGAGATGAAGTGCCAAAAGCCATGTGGGTCCCATTTGGGTAAGTTAGTACATTAACTTCCGAGGGTAGTAACTTTTGCATATGATCTCCGTTTTAGGCGTATGATAGCCCGTTGGAAAGGTATCATCAAGGAGATTCATTTTGGGGCCTCAATAATTCCTTTGAATATCATTGAGTTGGTTTTATCCCAAAAAACTTGTATTTAGGCCCTCAAAATGGCCTTGGAAGTTAAAAACTGCTAAAAATAATAAATTGTCAAAATTGCCATAAAATTGTTTTGAGCCAGTCGGACGAGGTGGGTGGCCATCGATATCCATCTAGATCAATCCTCTCTCCTTAGGAATCAATGGTCTCCATTGCGTTGAGTTCCCGGGGGAGAGGAAAATGCATTAGCTGAATCTGAATCTTGGTGAGCTGCTTGCCTTGCTAGAGACGTCGCATTGCTCAGTTTGTGGAAGTCTGTCACAAATCTGTTGAGGCTAAGGTTGTTCAAAAATTTGAGCTACATGAGAGGAAAATGTGCATAAATAATCTTTCTGCTTTTTTGCAACCTTGTCGACCTGTTTCTGTTGGATAGAAGGTGCTTGGGGCGAGGCTGTAGTGGTTGCAGTGTCCTTCTGTTCTTCTTTTGAACAGATTGTGAAGAAGCTAAATTTTGCAGTATGAGATACTACCTTGCGACACTTTTTAGGTGGAACAGTAGTTGGAACTACCTTTGGTATTCTGTAGAGATGCCCCCCCAAGTAACAATGACACTACGGGGTCGAGACTCATAAACAACATGGCGCTTCCACATATATGGCTAGCCCAAGAGAACATCACAGACATCCAATGGGGAAACATCACATAATAGCTCGTCCTTGAAGGGTTGGATGTTGTATGACAATCGACATTGCTGGCTGACATGGAGATCTCGTCCTTGGCGAAGCCACCTGATGTTGTATGGTTGCAGGTGTGGTGTTGTCAACAATCCCAATTATTTGACGACCTCTGCTGAGATGAGGTTCTTCTGGCTTCCGCTATCAACAATAAAATGCAGCGGGGTCCCCTTCACCCACATTTGTGAATGAAAAAGGCACTCCCCCTCTTCGGGATCTATTGGTTCTTCTAGTTGAATTGCTGCAGTCGCGACGATAGCAGTGGGGTCTGCGTTAATGATCTGTCCTTTACTAGTATTTTCAGAATCAGATTTTGAATCAGGGTTCGACTCATTGTCTTTGATCTTGGCCACCAATGATTGTTTTGAGCGAAATTCATCGGTGTTGTGCCAGGGGATTTTGTGAAAATCACACCATTTTCTAGTATCCTTCTTTGTCTTCCCGTGACCCTTCTTTTTATGTGGCTTAGACTAGTTTTCAGGAAGCTGTTTGTTAGGGTCATATTTATTATACTTTGGATGTTGCAGATTTGTAGACCCAGAATCCCATTTGTTCTGCTGCTTAAATTTCTGCTCAATTTTAAGAGCATATCGAT
>JZKD02S0357225.1:922011-942992 GCA_000966675.3 Picea glauca | reverse complement strand
TTTGTGTTTTTAACCCCAATTGCTTAACCAATTCTTCTGAGATTAGATTAGATTGAGATCCACTGTCGATTAATGTGTCTATCTTAGTGTGTCGTATGATTACCCTTATATGAAAAAAGTTGCTTCTACAATCAATGCCTTCACCAATTTTACCTGTCATACCAACCAATGAGATCTTTGATTCATCACTTGAATCCGATCCCAAGTCTGTGGGTTTTGTTGTCGTTGCCATTGTTTGCATTCCATTCTTTTCCTTGAACCACTTTGGCCTCTTCTCGGGATGTAACTGCCAACATTTGTCCTCATCATGTCCCTCTTTCTTGCAATGCTTGCAAGAGGGCTTTCCTTCCTTCCTCGTCACTGCATTTGAATTCTTGCCATGCCTTTTCCTCTTGTCCTCTTTTCTTGAAGACGATGATTCCCCTAACACACCTGCTTTCCCTGCTTCAATATACGTAGCTTGAACAGAAACCTCATCAAGGTTAGTGGGTCCAAACATGAAAACAATGTTCCTAATATGCGCAGGTAAACCTCCTATATACTTCATAAGAGTTTCTTGTGTTTGTAAAGGGATATCTAACATCAATTCCATTTTTCGAAATCCATCAGTGTATTCTTGCACTGTTTGTCCTTTTCTTAGTTTTAAATATTGCCATTCAATTAATGCTTTTTATTTATAACCCAAAGGATATAATTGTTTCCTAAGTGAGGAAATGAAACTCTTCCATGATGGAAATACCTTACCCACTTGTTGCGTTCCATTTTGCAACTTGCTTTGCCACCAGATGAGAGCTGCACCTGCAAGTCTCAAAGATGCCAACTTGACTTGTGTGGCCTCATATTTGATCTGTTGCACACTGTAGTAAAACTCCATCTGCCTGATCCAATTGTCAAGTTTCTCTACATTTACTTCACCATCATATATGGGAAACTCAAATTTAACATCAAGTTTTAACAATGGCATTTCATTCTTATGCTTATGAACATTTTTCTTTCCATTAGATTTAGAACTTGAACTTGAAGAAGAAGGAGAAGAAGGAGGTGATGATGGAGGTGAAGGAGGAATCTGAGGATGATCCTCTTCGTCTTCACTTTTTCCCTTTGAAGATTCACCCAAAACTGGTCTCTTTCGTTCCAAGTAATCCTTGTACAAAACTTTCACCATCTCTGACATAGCAAGGAAAGTTTTCCGGAACTCTTTCTCATCCTGAGAAATCCCTTCTTCCGATGCCATCTTCTCGCTGTGAGAAGCTATCTTTCTCAATCCAATTAATGGATTCTCTGCAACAAGCTCACCTTCACCACACTGTAGCTTTTCCTTGGTTAACATGCAAAATTCAAATCCAAACGTCAACTAGCTCTGATACCACTTGATCCGTAAAGATCTTTTAATGACTGTGGTTGAGTTTTTAATTGCATGTGTTAATTAACCCTTTAAGAAGCTTAATGAAAGAATGAGGAAATAAGAGGAATTATGACATCCATATACACATATGTAGATCTGAAATGTAGTAATAAACAACAAACAATAACAAGAGAATTGATAACGGAGTTCAACACAATGTTGCCTACGTCTTCGGGCCTTTGTCTCTGTGGGGGAGGCTTCTTTATTTCTGTTCAAAGCTAAAAAAATACATCGTAGTAGTGCCAATTGGCTACAAGACTGATCTAGTCATGTTCTTCCAGATCTATAGAACCCAGCAAAAGAAACAACACGCAAAACGGATGATCAGAGCTCCCAGAAATGGCCCTCAAGCGTCTGCTCCTCAACAACTTCCTTGCATAAAAATGGCTTTGGCTTGGCTTCCCTTCAGCATAAATCTTCTCTGACTATCCTTCCATGGCCTCAAACAGGCCTGGTTTTAATAGATCTGAAGTTGGTTATCCATCCCCAACTTCCTCCCAAAATTTGGGCTCCAAAAATGCCCAATATCTCCCAAAAATGGATAAAATCCTCTATTACAGGCATAAAAATTAATTAAAAATCCACTAACATTATATAAAAACCCACTTTTGTATAAAAATAGGGCCTAGCCCCCTCTCCCTAGGTGCGCGCCCCCCTTTTCTGGTCACATGGGGCCATGTGTCCGAGTGCTAGCCTCTTGGGCTATGCGCTGGCCCTTCCCATGCGCACTGGTCCCTGGTCCTGTGGCGCGACATAAGACCAGAGGGCTAACAACCTAACCCCTGCGCCCAAATTTGGTGGATGGATCCTGGTCCTATGGGATCCACCTCGAGATCTGAGGGCTGGTGCCTATCGTGACCCCCGCGCTCTACTCTATCGCTTGGTTCTATGGGCGTGTGAATAGACCACGGTTGAAACCATGGGCTGGGGCTAAGCCCCAGCCCTTTCCATCTCCAATTAAAGTTTTAACCAAACTTAAATACATTATTTGCCATATGATAGTTAAGAAACACTAGTGGAGCGGGTGGCTATCTTAGTCCTGCCAGTCCGTAGCGCGGAGGAGGTCGGGGGTTCGACTCTGGTGGAGACCCAAAAATTTTACACAACACCGGAGAACCAACCAGAGGGTGCCATGTGGCAGCCCATGATTGGGCCACGTGGCACCTCCACTACCAATAAAAAATTGACACTTGTCAAACACTGATTTGTCCACGTGTCTGCCAAGGTGTCTTCCCAATCAGCAACCGTACCTCCATGCCAGCATGCCACTGTACCTGCCACCGTGAGCCTGTGCCACGTGTCACCCTTACAGTGGTGACACATGTCACCCTCTGACTGGTCCAAATCACCTGCCATACCCCCTATCACCTGCCATTTGTCTTCTCCAGGAGCTGCCACATCAGTTGTAGGACTGTACGGCCTGTACAGTCAACCTGCCATGTGGACTGTACGGACTGTACAGTCACCCCCTTTTTTTACCTGTTTGGGTTTTCGAACAGAATGCGATATATTTCACATGCAAATCTCGTTTGATGAAGTAAATATATGGCTGGAATCAAGAAGACGAGACGGACGCAATGACATTGGTTTCGTCGAATTCTGAGCACTTTCATTTTTGAGCCTTTTTGAGCCCTGTCATGCTCCTGGATCCAATTCTGGATCACTTTGAAGGCCTTTTTACAATAAACGGGAATGCCAAAAACCCTAGACATTCAAAAACCTAACCCTAGGAGATGAAGCGCCAAAAGTCATGTGGGCCCTATTTGGGTAAGTTAGTACATTAACTTCCTGGGGTCGTAACTTTTGCATACGATTTTTGTTTTAGGCATATGATAGCCCATTGGAAAGATATCATCAAGGAGATTCATTTTTTGGCATAAATCATGCCTATGAACATCATTGAGTTGGGTATATCCTGAATTTTTTTTATTTAGGCCCTCAAAATGGCCCCGGAAGTTAAAAACGACTAAAAATAGTAAATTGTCAAAATTGCCAAAAAACTGTTTTGAGCCAGTCGAACAAGGTGGGTGGCCACCGATATCCACCTGGATCAATCCTCCCTCCTTAGGAATAAATGGTCTCCATTGCATTAAGTGCCCGGGGGAGAGGAAAATGCATTTGCTGAATTTTAATCTTGGTGAGGTGCTTGCCTTGCTGGAGACGTCGCGCTTTTCAGTTTGTGGAAGTCTGTCACGAACCTATTGAGGCTAATGCTGTTAACCAAGTTGAGCTACATGAGAGGACAATGTGCATAAATAATCTTTCTGCTTTGTTGCAACCTTGTCGACAGGATTTTGTTGGATAGAAGGTGTAGTGGTTGCAGTGTCCTTCTGTTCTTCTTTTGAACAGATTGTGAAGAAGCTAAATTTTGCAGTATAAGATACTACCTTGCGACACTTTTTAGGTGGAACAATAGTTGAAACTACCTCTGGTATTCTGTAGATATGATCCCCCAAAGTAAAAATGACACTACTGGGTTGAGACTCATAAATAACATGGTGCTTCCACATATATGGCTGGCCCAAGAGAACATCAAAGACATTCAGTGGGGAAACATCACATAATACCTCATCCTTGAAGGGTTGGATGCCGTATGACAATCAAAATTGCTGGCTGACATGGATATATCGTCCTTGACGAAGCCACCAGATGTTGTATGGTTGCGGGTGTGGTGTTTTTGACAATCCCAACTGTTTGACGACATCTTCTGAGATGAGGTTCTTATGGCTTCCGCTATCAACAATAAAATGCAACGGGGTCTCCTTCACCCACATTTGTGAATGATAAAGTCACTCCCTCGCTTCGTGATCTGTTGGTTCTTCTGGTTGAATTTCTGCGGTCACGACAATAGTAATGGGGTCTGCGTCAATGATATGTCCTTTACCAATATTTTCAGAATCAGATTCAGAATCAGGGTTCGGCTCCTTGTCTTTGATCTTGGCCACCAATGACTATTTTGAGTGACATTCATTGGTGTTGTTCCAGGGGATTTTGTTGAAATCACACCATTTTACGATATCCTTCTTCGTCTTCCTGTGACCCTTATTTTCCTGTGGATTAGAATAGTTTTCACGAAGTTGTTTGTTAGGGTTGTATTTATCATACTTTGGATGTTGTGGATTTGTAGACCCAAAATCCTGTTTGTTCTAGTGCTTAAATTTTTGCTCGATTTTAAAAACATGTCGATAAGAAACACCGAGTGATGAGATGTTCAGAAAATCCATTTCAGTTTGGATGTATTTGTGTAGAGTCCCATGATATTTCAGAACCAAATGTCATTCAGAGTCTTTGATACCCAGCTTGGCGCGCAAGGTATGGAATGTATTGGTGAATTCTGAAACTATTTGGCCCCTCTCTTGCCGCAGTGTGGTCCATATCATGTACTGGTCCTTATAGTTTCCAACAAGGTAACATTGTTCCTTTACTGCATTCACAAAAAAATCCCAAGTGGGCTCGACCCCATATATTCCAGACTCCTCTGTGGAACTTCGCTCCTAGTAAGTTTCCCACCAATGTTTGACATGAGGGAGGGATTTAAGGAGTGTGAAGGTGATCTTTTCTTTTTCGAAAAAATTCTGAACAGAGAAATAACCTTATAGCAGAGTTAACCATTTTTCTAGGGCTTCTGCATCTATCTGTCCTTCAAATACAAGAATATCAAAATTAACTTGTACCTTGAAAGGTGAGATGCCTTCAAAATGGCCGCTTGATGAAGATGCGCCTGCTGCTATCAGCAGACATTGAAGGATGTGGGAAAAATTCTCCATCATTTCGTCCCTCTGTCATGTGAGAGCTTGCTCAAGCAACAAATTGATAGGATCATCTGCTCCGTCGTTTTTCTTTTCTTCCGCCATTGAGGGTTTCTTGGGTGTGTGCGAGCGATTGTCTTCAAGAGAGATAAGCTCAATACCCAACTTTCTATACTCGGACCTCGTCGGGGAAATGCACTGAAAAAAACAATCAAGAGTAACCTGCTCTGATACCATTGATCCAGATTATTTTCAGCACGAAATGAGAGTGGAGATATAATAAAGAAATGCACAGAAATATCGCAGATATTCAATAATGTAACAGGGATGTATCAAGGACACAACCATAGACATAGATATACAGTAACACACATTTTCTATTAATGAAAGAAATGTACAGAGATTGTAAAAATACAGAGTGAAAGACTCGCTAGAATGGTGGCATCTTATCTCTGAGAAGCGATGTGACCGCTACTCGCATTCGCAAGAAGATGATTATAATGAGGCTCTGAAGGCCTCTTTACAATTAACAGGAATGCCAAAAACCTTAGACATCTAGAAACCTAACCCTAGGAGATGAAGCGCCAAAAGTCATATGGGCCCCATTTGGGTAAGTTAGTACATTAACTTCCCGTGGTCGTAACTTTTGCATACGATATCGATTTTAGGCGTATGATAGCCTGTTGGAAAGGTATCATTGAGGATATTAATTTTGGGGCCTCAATAATTCCTTTGGATATCATTGAGTTGGGTCGATACCTAAAAAAATTTATTTAGGTCCTCAAAATGGCCTCGGAAGTTAAAAACTGCTAAAAATAGTAAATTGCCAAAATTGCGAGAAAACTGTTTTGAGCCTGTCGGACAAGGTGGGTGGCCACCGATATCCACCTGGATCAATCCTCCCTCCTTAAGAATAAATGGTCTCCATTTCCTTGAGTTCCCGGGGGAGAGGAAAATGCATTTGCTGAATCTGAATCTTGGTGAGCTGCTTGCCTTGATGGAGACATCTCGCTGCTCAGTTTGTGGAAGTCTGTCACGAACCTGTTGAGGTTGAGGCTGTTCAACAAGTCGAGCTACATGAGAGGACAATGTGCATAAAGGATATTTACACTTTGTTGCAACATTTTCGACCTGCTTTTGTTGGATAGAAGGTTCCCGGGGTGAGGCTGTAGTGGTTGCAGTGTCCTTCTGTTCTTCTTTTGAATAGATTGTGAAGAAGATGAATTTTGAAGTATGAGATACTACCTTGTGGCACTTTTTAGGTGGAATAGTAGTTGGAACTACCTATGGTATTCTGTAGAGATGACCCCCCAAAGTAACAATGACACTACGGGGTTGAGACTCATAAGCAGAATGGCGCTTCCACATATATGGATGGTCCAAGAGAACATTAAAGACATCTAGTGGGGCAACATCACATAATACCTCGTCCTTGAAGGGATGAATTCCGTATGACAATTGACATTATTACCTGACACAAAGATCTCATCTTTGGCGAAGCCACCCGATGTTGTATGGTTGCAGGTGTGGTGTTATCGACAATCCCAACTGTTTGATGACCTCTGCTGAGATGAGGTTCCTATGGCTTCCGCTATCAACAATAAAATGCAGCGGGGTCCCCTTCACCCACATTTATGAATGAAAAAGGTGCTCCCTCTCTTTGGGATCTGTTGGTTCTTCTAGTTGAATTTTTGCGGTCGTGACAATAGCAGTGGTGTCTGCGTCAATGATCTATCATTTACCAGTATTTTCAGAATCAGATTCAGAATCAGGGTTTAGCTCCTTGTCTTTGATGTCGACCAACAATGACTTTTTTGGGAGACATTCAAAGGTGTTGTGCTAGGGGATTTTGTGGAAATCACACCATTTTCCGGTATCCTTCTTCGTCTTCCCGTGACCATTCTTTTCCCGTGGCTTAGACTAGTTTTTAGGAAGCTATTTGTTAGGGTCGTATTTATCATACTTTGGATGTTGTGGATTTGTAGACCCAAAATCTCGTTTGTTCTGGTGCTTAAATTTCTAATTGATTTTAACAACATATTGATAAGCAGCACCGAGTGATGAGATGTCCATAAAATCCATTTCAGTTTGGATGTATCTGTGTAGAGCCCCATGGTATTTCAGAACCAAATGTCGTTCATAGTCTTTGATACCCAGCTTGGTGCACAAGGTATGGAAGGTATTAGTGATTTCCGAAACCTTTTGGCCCCTCTCTTGCCGTAGTGTGGTCCATCTCATGTACTGGTCCTCATAGTTTCCAACAAGGTAATAATGTTCCTTTACCGCATCCACAAAAAAATCCCAAGTGAGCTCGACCCCATATATTCCAAACTGCTCTGTGGAACTTTGCTCCCAGTAAGTTTCCCACCAATGTTTGACATGAGGGAGATATTTAAGGAGTGCGAAGGTGATCTTTTCTTTGTTGAAAAAATTGTGAACAGAGAAATAACCTTCTAGCAGAGTTAACCATTTTTCTAGGGCTTCTGAATCTATCTGTCCTTCAAATACAGGAATATCAAAATAAACTTGTACCTTGAAAGGCGAGGTGCCTCCAAAGTGGCCTCTTGATGAAGATGCACCTGCTGCTATCGACAGACGTTGAAGGATGTGGGAAAAATTATCCATCATTTTTTCCCTCTGTCATGTGAGAGCTTGCTCAAGCAACAGATTGATAGGATCATCTGCTCTGTCATTTTTCTTTTCTTCCTTCGTTGAGGGTTTCTTGGGTGTGAGAGAGTGATTGTCTTCAAGAGAGACAAGATCGAGACCCAACTTTCTATACTTGGACCTCGTCAAGGACATGCACTGAAAAAAATGATCAAGAGCAGCCTGCTCTGATACCATTGATCCAGATTATTTTCGGCACGAAATGAGAGCGGAGATATAATAAAGAAATGCACAGAAATATCACAGATATTCAATAATGTAACAAAGATGTATCAGAGACGCAACCATAAACATAGATATACAGTAATATACATTTTCTATTAATGAAATAAATGTACAGAGACTGTAAAAATATACAGTGAAAGACTCGCTAGAATGCTGGCAGCTTATCTCTGAGAAGAGATGTGACCGCTACTCGCATTCGAAAGAAGATGATTATAATGAGGCTCTGAAGGAATTTTTACAATAAATAGGAATTACAGAAACCTTAGACATCCAAAAACCTAACCCTAAGAGATGAAGCGCCAAAAGTCATGTGGGCCCCGTTTGGGTAAGTTAGTACATTAACTTCCCGGGGTCGTAACTTTTCCATATGATCTCCGTTTTAGGCGTATGATAGCCCATTGGAAATGTATCGTCGAGGAGATTAATTTTGGGGCTTTAATCATGCCTTCGTATATCATTGAGTTGGGCCGATCCCAAAAAACCTTTATTTAGGCCCTCGAAATGGCCCTGGAAGTTAAAAACTGCTAAAAATAGTAAATTGTCAAAATTGCCAGAAAACTATTTTGAACCAGTCGGACAAGGTGGGTGGCCACCGATATCCACCTGGATCAATCCTCCCTCCTTAGGAAGCAATGGTCTCCATTGCGTTGAGTGCATGGGGGAGAGGAAAATGCTTTTGCTGAATCTGAATCTTGGTGAGCTGCTTGCCTTTTTGGAGACGTCACGTTGCTCAGTTTGTGGAAGTCTGTCACAAACCTGTCGAGGCTGAGGTTGTTTAACAAGTAGAGCTACATGAGAGGATAATGTGCATAAAGAATCTTTTCACTTTTTTGCAACCTTGTCGACCTATTTCTGTTGGATAGAAGGTGTCTGGGGCGAGGTTGTAGTGGTTGCAGTGTCCTTCTGTTCTTCTTTTGAACATATTGTGAAGAAGCTAAATTTTGCAATATGAGATACTACCTTGCGACACTTTTTGGGTGGAACAATAGTCGGAACTACTTATGGTATTCTATAGAGATGACCCCCCAAAGTAACAATGACACTACGAGGTTGAGACTCATAAACAACATGGCGCTTCCACATATATGGCTGGCCCAAGAGAGCATCACATACATCCAGTGGGGAAACATCACATAATACCTTGTCCTTGAAGGGTTGGATGTCATATGAAAATAGACATTGCTGGCTGACACAAAGATCGCATCCTTGGCGAAGCCACCCGATGTTGTATGGATGTGGGTGTGGTGTTGTCGACAATCCCAACTGTTTGACGACCCTTACTAAGATGAGGTTCTTCTAGATTCATCTATAAAAAATAAAATGCAGCGAGGTCCCCTTCACCCACATTTGTGAATGAAAAAGGCGCTCCCTCTCTTCGGGATCTATTGGTTCTTCTGGTTGAATTGCTGCGGTCGCGACAATAGTAGTGGGGTCTGCATCAATGATTTGTCCTTTACCAGTATTTTTAGAATCATATTCTGAATCAGGGTTCACCTCCTTGTCTTTGGTCTCGGCCACCAATGACTGTTTTGAGAGACATTCATCGGTGTTGTGCCAGGGGCTTTTGTGGAAATCATACCATTTTCTGGTATCCTTCTTCGTCTTCCCGTGATCCTTCTTTTCCTGTGGCTTAGACTGGTTTTCAGGAAGCTGTTTGTTAGGGTCGTATTTATCATACTTTGGATGTTGTGGATTTGCAGACCCAAAATCCTGTTTGTTCTGGTGCTTAAATTTTTGCTCGATTTTAACAACATATCAATAAGCATCATCGAGTGATGAGATGTCCAGAAAATCCATTTCAGTTTGGATGTATCTATGTAGAGCTCCACGGTATTTCAGAACCAAATGTCGTTCAGAGTCTTTGATACCCAGCTTGGTGCACAAGGTATGGAAGGTATTGGTGAACTACGAAATTGCTTGGCCCCTCTCTTGCCACAGTGTGGTCCATCCCATGTACTAGTCCTCATATTTTCCAATAGGGTAATACTGTTCCTTTACCGCATCCACAAAAAAATCCCAAGTGGGATCGACCCCATATATTCCAGACTCCTCTGTGGAACTTTTCTCCCAGTAATTTTCCCACCAATGTTTGACACGAGGGAGATCTTTAAGGAGTGCGAAGGTGATCTTTTCTTTGTCGGAAAAATTGTGAATAGAGAAATAACCTTCTAGTGAAGTTAACCTTTTTCTATGGATTTTGCATATATATGTCCTTCAAATACAGGAATATCAAAATTAACTTGTACCTTGAAAGGCGAGGTGCCTCCAAAGTGGCCTCTTGATGAAGATGTGCCTGCTACTATCGACAGGCGTTGAAGGATGTGGGAAAAATTCTCCATCATTTCGTCCCTCTGTCACGTGAGAGCTTACTCAAGCAATAGATTGATAGGATCGTCTGCTCCATCGTTTTTCTTTTCTTCTTCCATTGAAGGTTTCATGGGTGTGTGAGAGCGATTGTCTTCAAGAGAGACAATATTGAGACCCAACTTGCTATACTCAAACCTCGTCGGGGACATGCACTGAAAAAAATGATCAAGAGAAGTCTACTCTGATACCACTAATCCGAATTATTTTCGAAACGAAATGAGAGCAGAGATATAATAAAGAAATGCATAGAAATACACATTTTCTATTAATGAAATAAATGTACAGAGACTGCAAAAATACAGAGTGAAAGACTCACTAGAATGGTGGCAAAGTAAACTCTGAGAAGTGATGTGACCGCTACTCGCATTCGCAAGAAGATGATTATAATGAGGCTTTGAAGGCATTTTTAAAATAAACAAGAATGCCAAAAACCCTATACATCCAAAATCCTAACCCTAGGAGATGAAGTGCCAAAAGTCATGTGGGCCCCGTTTGGGTAAGTTAGTACATTAACTTACCGGGGTCGTAACTTTTGCATACGATCTCTGTTTTAGGCATATGATAGCCCGTTGGAAAGGTATCATTGAGGAGATTCATTTTGGGGCCTCAATAATGATTTTAGATATCATTGAGTTGGGTCTATCCTGAAAAACCTTTATTTAGGCCTCAAAATGGTCCCGAATGTTAAAAACTGCTAAAAATAGTAAATTGCCAAAATGGTCAGAAAACTATTTTGAGCCAGTCGGACAAGGTGGGTTGCCATTGATATCCACCTGGATCAATATATAACATGAAATTTTCTTTGTTTGGCCCTGTTTAAAGAATACTTTAATGCAGACAATTAATGAGGATAATCCACTTCGACAATTCGACATTCGAGAGATTTTGAATGAAGAGTATACCTGTAACCCAAATGACCGAACTCGTAAAGTCATTAAACAATGCTTATTGCTAATGAAATTCACCATAGATTAAGATAATTTATTCATTTAATATTTTGGGACTTTGGGGGCTCTGGCCCTTCAACACTTCGAGGAATTGTGTTTTCTCTGGATTAAAATATCCTGGAGTGACGTCGCAAAATGTTTTCCCAATCGACACCGTGTAATAAAAATGAGAGTGACACGTGTCAACTGAAATAGTGTAGATGATATAACCAAAGTACATGAAATGAGTTCTATGTATCATATGAAATCAAATGACATGTGGCATATGACACGTTAGCTGAAAAAGAGTTCATGAGAAAGGGGCTTTGGCACTTCGAGACTTTGAGCTTTGACACTTCAGGGATCCCACACTTCGACACTACGACAATTCAGAGCTCTGACACTTCGTGGCTCCGACACTTCGTGGCTCCGACACTTCGTGGCTCCGACACTTCGTGGCTCCGACACTTCGTGGCTCCGACACTTCATGGCTCCTACACTTCGGCACTTCGGGGCTCCGACCTTCGACACTTCGAGCCTCTGACACTTCGGGAAACTGTGTTTTCTCTGGATTAAAATATACTGGAGTGATAATCTCCTGGAGTGACATGGAAACCACTTACGACAATTCGATGTTTGGGGATTTTTAGGATTGAAAAAAATAACAAGCTTGGACGCTTGAACGTTGAAGTCCCAGAGTAAAAATTCATATTTCTTTGTGGTTAAAACCTCTCCTGATTTTGAAACTCTGAATGCACAAGAACTGTTGATCTTAATTGACTATTATATATCGATCGTAAAAAAATTTAGTCTATTTGTTACTCACAACCTAAGCCCGAAATCCACTGCTCTGGATTGTTGCGTCTTTCTTTTTGGATGTTTCCTGTGCATATAAAGGACTTGATTGACTTGCTGCACGCTCAATCAATGGTAAAGATGATGACATATGTACTTCAAACCCAAAACATAACATATAATTACCCTTCAAAAAAACAAAAAGATTGGTGCAAAGAATCAATCAAGAAAGGTAATGATGAAACACTAAGTCATTTAGTAATGGGAAGCCAACTTAAACAACATAAAATGAATGATTGTTGATGAAGGTATACGACAATGAGAGAGGAGGGGTAGCGGTGCATACTTAGGTCTTAACATTGGCTCCAACTAGGGACAACACCCCGCTGTGGGGTGCTAAGAACAACAGATCATGTGCCTTTGAATTCAATAACTTGTTCCCACTCCCCTTAACTTACCTCAGCTTCTGTCTTTCAACCATGTATATCTATCACTGTCTCTCAGCCATGCATCTCTGAAATTCAAAACTGTAGCTACACCCCAGTGCCTTTGTTGGGATATGAAGTCTTATTGCTGATCTACTGTATAAACAAACTGAAAAGTGAAATGCTCGAATGACGAGCTTATTCAACACACCCCTACTCTAACCAACTGAAATTGAATACTCAAGTATAAAAAAATTTCCAAAATAACCAATCAAGCAACGAGATTCTTGGCATGTCTTCATGTACACTGCTGAAAACATGAACAGACAAAAGCATACACAACAAAAATTCTAATAGCAACTCATACTTACTACCACTTGTTGCGTGCATCATACCAACAACTACAATATTAGAGTCCCCTGTTGAAACTAAATCCATCCAATCAGATATGGGATCATCAAGAACATGAGGAGACTCCAGCTAATCTAGAAGACTAAGTCGTTGTTGTTTGAAATATACTATATGAACAAGACTGGGACGTTCCTATCCTCGTTGAAACATCTCAGGAAATTCATGTGATTCAAAATCATTAAGGGCATCAAAACACTCTTGATGTTGTTCATCTTTCTGTTTGAAATGAATGAGTATATCTTCTGCATTGTTGGTATTTTCTTGTTCTTTCTTCAAAATGTCATTTTCATACTTATAGATTTATTGTTGCTCAACAATTTCAGAAGGAAGGATAAAAACTTGTTCATGACCTTCAACATTACTTTCCTCATAATCATCAAACGATGGAGGATCATTAAAGGCAAAGGCCTTCTCAATTTCCTTTCGAATAATAATTTTTGTATGACACTTTGTAATAGAAAATTGCTGAGAAGAAAAATGATCTTGCAGAGTAAGCATATCTTCATCATAACCAGGATTATCAGAAATTTTAGATGAGGAAAATACTACTTGTTGCTTGTGTAAATCATAATCAAAGTCATAATGCTCATCATAAATAGGTGCATCAAAAAGTTTTTCATTTTGTAAAAAATTATTTAAAATAGTCTCTTCATTTTCCTTCAAAGGTTCATCATTTATTTCACTGTAACCTAAAGTAGCAATCTTTTCAAGATTATGGTGATGCACGAATAATTCCTTATCTTGTCCATAATCAATCATAGATTCTATAGAAGATACCTCTTGAGCCAATTCTGAAATGATTGTTTCCTCATAATCTATTCGACAACCTTCATCATTGTGATATGCTGGTTTGCCAAGTCCAAGAAATGGCTATTGAAAATTCGCAAAAAGAGATGCTTGTGTTTGGCCATCAACATTGCTTTCTTCATAGTTAACCAAATCTTTATGAGAACATAGAACACTAGATTCATCATAACAACGACTAACTAAGACATCTAAAATAATGGAAAATGTATCCAAAGCCTTGTTATCATTAATTTCATCATTAATGTTATGCCCAACATCATCTTTCTAGATAAAAGAATTAGAACAAGACTCATATGTAACTGAATCTTCCTCCACTTCCTCAACGAAAATATCCCTTTCATTTTCAATACTATAAGAACTAATAATTGACCGTTGAATATAAGATCCAAATTCTTCGCAATAGTTTTCAAAAAGTAAATCATCTGGAAAAAACCTTTTACAATGATCACTAAATGTTGCATGGAACTGTTTCAGGGAAGATATGCTATCAGGAGGCAAGGATCGGTACCATTCACAAGCATCTCCCTCTAATGAGTACATGAAAATTTCCATTAATGTATCCTCATGATGTATACCCAACCGATGCATGACTTCTTGGAATTCAAGAAAAAGATCTGCAGGGTTATCATCTTTATCTTCTCTAAATATGGGCAAGTAATCACCCCACTCATTTATAGTAGGAACAACATTTGGAAAACCAGGAACAACAGAGAAATTAAAAGGAGCAAACCTACGAGCCAAGATGGATTCCATTTGAAAATTTGACTTCTTTAAACTGTGGAGTCGCCACTAGATGCTTTACCCATGGAGTCATTAGGAGAATTGTCTGCAGTCTGAATGCGTCTGGTCTTTGTTCACCATCAAAGATTAGATCTGATTTTTGTTGTTCTCCCAGGGAAATATTTCTTCATTACTATGTCCCCCGACAACGACACCAGAAGATGTTGGTCCTAAATTCTGCACTTGACTGCTAAAGGGCAGAGCTAGGCCACCTCAAGTTTTGGAATGGTTGGTCTTTTATTATTATTATTTGATTTTGTTGGTCAGTTGGAGGTTGGTTTACCAAGACAAAAACATGGTTGGGTTGGAAAAATGATATGGATGAGGGTCCTCCTTGGATGGTTGCACACAACTGACAGACAAGTGAGACAATAGAGGTAAAAAGAAATGGAAACAACAAACCACTCAATGGATAATATGTTGTAAGAAGTTTAAGTCTTAAAATATAATTTCAAGGCATTAAACATGTATCTAAACACAATTAATCCCACAGGTTGCAATAAAAACGAATCTTCACCAAAGCATTAGTTTTTTTACAGGTTCCATATTAGTAATGATAAGTTATACAATAGCTAAAGAAAATTAAATGTACTTCACACAAATCAAAAATTGTATTCAAGATAAGATAAAAACACATGAAGATTTGGACAAAACACACTATCATCAAGAGTATATCCATCGGGTAGAGAGCTTTAATCCATGCATAGAAGAGTTTCAACCAATATGATGTATTGATATTCTTCCCAAAATCTGAAACTCTCAAAACATACAAAAACTGTATATTTATCAAAGTTGTAGAGGCTCTTGTCCATCTGGAACTGAGGCTTAACTCTACACTATCAATTGGAGAAAAAATTATTGACTTAACTAAATATGGTTGGAGTATAACAATGTATACTTAGAGCTTGACTTAATACAAAAGGATTCATTCATATCACACATAAATGACCACTCATTATGCCTTAATCTAAAAGATTCATGAAATTAAAGAACTAAAAACTGCTACTAGCAATAAACTAGACTGATACATTTGCTGGAGTAAACTAAACTCTGTATCAAGCACTGGTGCCTATGTGCATTGTGTGAGGCCACCGAGAGATAAATGGGTGTGTTGGAATCTTCTTCAATCACGCTGTCTTGACTGTAACCGACCCTTTCTTCTTGTCTTTCTTTGTGATGGACTGGTTGTGGTCTGCTAGTGTTCTTCTTCTCCCCATCCTCATGTCATACCCACAAACTACCTCAGGTTCCTTTGAATATGAGTTCTTTCCTGATGATTACTCTGATATTGTATACTGGTTAAATTTAGAAAGTCATTTGAGACTTGCAAATCTATAGCTTCACATGTAACATGACATTTTCTTTGTTTGACCCCGTTTAAAGAATACTTTAATGCAAGCAATTAATGAGGATAAGCCACTTTGGAAATTCGACATTTGAGATATTTTGAATGAAGAGTATAACTATCTCCCAAATGACCAAACTTGTGAAATCATTAACTAATGTTTATCGCTAAGAAAATTCACCAGAGATTAATATACTTTAATAATTTAATATTTCAGAACTTCGGGGGCTCTGTCCCTTCCACACTTCAGAGCTCCGGTACTTCGGGGAAATATGTTTGCTCTGGATTAAAATCTCACGGAGTGACAATCTCCAAGAGTGACATGGCATAATGTTGTCACAATCATTGACGTGTCATAAAAATGAGAGTGACACATGTCACCTGAAATAACGTAGATAACGTAACCAAAGTACCTGAAATGGGTGCCACATGTCATCTGGAATCAATTGACAGGTGGCATGTGACATGTCATCTTAAAAATAGTTTATGAGAAAGGGGCTCTGACACTTCGGGGCTCCGACACTTTGGGGCTCCGGGCTTCGACACTTCAAGGCTTCGAAACTTTGGCACTTCGGGGATCTGACACTTCGGGGCTCCGAGATTTGACACTTTGGGGCTCCGAGTTTCGACACTTCAGGGATACGACACTTTGGGAAGCTCTGTTTTCTTTGGATTAAAATCGCCTGAAGTGATAATATCCTGGAGTGACGTGGTAGCCACTTCGACAATTTAGCAATCAAGTATTTTTAGGATTGAAAAAAAATAACAAGCTTGGACACCCAAATGTCGAAGTCCTGAAGTAAAACTTCATATTTATTTGTGGTTAAAATCTCTCATGATTTTGAAACTATGAATGCACAAGATTTGTTGATCTTAATTGCCTATCGGATCTCGACCGTCAAAAATTTTAATCTGTCTGTTGCTCACAAAATAAGCCTAAAATCCACTGCTTTGGATTGTTGCATCTTTCTTTTTGGATGTTTCCTGCACATATAAAGAACTTGGTCGACCTTCTGCACACTCAATCAATGGTAAACATGATGACATATGTACTTCAGACTCAAACCATAACATATAATTACCCTTCAAGAAAACAAAAAGATTGGTGCAAATAATCAATCAAGAAAGGTAATGATGAAAAACTAAGTCATTTAGTATTTGGAAGCCAACTTAACCAATAGAAAATTAATTAGTGTTGACGCAGGAATAGGGAAATGAGAGAGGAGGGGTAGGGGTGCAGACTCAAGTCTTAAAATTGTCTCCAACTAGGGACATCACCTCCCTGTGGGGTGTTAAGAACAACATATCATGTGCCTTGGAATTCAATAACTTGTTCCCACTCCCATTAACTTACCTCTACTTTTGTCTGTCATCCATGTATATATGTCACTCTCTCTTAGCCATGCATCACTGAAATTCAAAATTGTAGCTACACCCCAGTGCCTTTGTTGGGCTATGTAGTTTTATTGCTGATCTACTGTATAAACAAATTGAAAAATGAAATGCTCGAATGATGAACTTATTCAACACACCCCTACTCTAACCAAATGAAATTGAATACTCAAGTATAAACAAATTTCCAAAATAACCAATCAAGCAACGAGATTATTGGCATGTCTTCATGTACGCTGTTGAAAACATGAAAAGATAAAAACGTACACAACAAAAATTCTAATGGAAACTCATACTTACTTCCACACGTTGTGTGAATCATACCAACAACTACAATATTAGAGATCCTTGTTAAAACTAAATCCATCCAATCAAATATGGGATCATGAAGAACATGAGGAGACTCCAACTGATCTATAAGACTGAGTCATTGTTGTTTGAAATCTACTATATGAACAAGACTAGGTTGCGCCTGTCCTTGTTGAAACAACTCATGAAAGTCATGTGATTCAAAAAAATTAAGGGCATAAAAAGACTCTTGATACTTCTCATCTTGTTGTTTGAAATGAATGAGTATATCTTCTGCATTTCTGGTTTTTTCTTGCTCTTGCTTCATAATGTCATTTTCAGACTTATAGATTTCTTGTTGCTCAACGATTTCAAAAGGAAGGAGAAAAACTTGTTCATGAACTTCAACGTTACTTTCCTCCTAATCATCAAACAATGGAGGATCATTAAAGGCAAATTCCTGCTCAAGTTCCTTTTGAATAATAATTTTTGTGTGAGACTTTGTAATAGAAAACAGTTGAGAAGAAAAATGATCTTCTAGAGTAAGCATATCTGCATCATTACCAGGCTTATCAGAATTTTCAGAAGAGGAAAATACTACTTGCTTCTTGTGTAAATCATTATCAAAGTCATAATAATCATCATAAATAGGTGCATCAAAAAGTTGTGCATCTTGTAAAATATGATTTAAAACAATCTCTTGATTTTCCTTCAAAGGTTCATCATTTATTTCACTGTACCCTAAAGTAGAAATATTTTCAAGAGTATCATGATGCACAAATAATTCCTTATCTCGACCATAATAAATCATAGATTCTATAGAAGATAGCTCTTGAGCCAATTCTGAAATGAGTGTTTCCTCATAATCTATTCGACAACCTTCATCACTCTGATATGCTAGTTTTCCAAGTCCATGAAATGGCTAATGAAAATTCGCAGAAAGAGCTGCTTGTGTTTGTCCATCAACACTGCTTTCTTCATAGTTAACCAAATATTTATGAGAATATAGAACAATAGATTCATCATAACAACGACTAACTGAGACATCTAAAATAATGGAAAATGTATCCAAAGCCTTGTTATCATTAATTTCATCATTAATGTAATGCCCAACATCATCTTTCTGGATAAAAGAATTAGAAGAAGACTCATATGTAAATAAATATTCCTCCACTTCCTCAACGGAAATATCCCTTTCATTTTCACTACTAGAAGAACTAATAATTGACTGTTGAATATAAGATCCAAATTCTTCACAACAATTTTCAAAAAGTAAATCAGCTCGAAAAAACCTTTTACAATGATCACTAAATAATGCATGGAACCGTTTCATGGAAGATATGGGAGCAAGAGGCAAGGATCGATACCATTCACAAGCATCTCCCTCTAATGAGTACATGAACATCTTCTTTAATACATCCTCATGATGTATACCCAACAGATGCATGACTTCTTGGAATTCAAGCAAATGATATGCAAGGTTATCATCTTTCTCTTCTCTAAATTTGGGCAAGTAATCACCCCACTCATCTATAGTAGGAACAACATTTGGAAATCCAGAAAAAACAAAGAAATTGAAAGGAGCAAACCTCCGATCCAAGATGGCTTCCATTTGAAAATCTGAATGTGTCTGGTCTTTGTTCACCATCAAAGATCATATCTGATCGTTTTCTTTCTCCCAGGGAACCATTGCTTCATTACTTTGTTCACCGGAAATGACACCATAAGATGTTGGTCCTAAAGTATACATCTGACTGCTAAAGGGAAAAGTTAGGCCACCTTAAGTTTTGGAATGGTTGGTGTCTTTTTATTATTTTATTTTGTTGGTCAGTTGGAGGGTTGGTTTACCAAGACAAAAACATGGTTGGGTTGGGAAAATGATATTTATGAGGGTCCTCCTTGGCTGGTGGCACACAATTGACAAACAAGTGAGACAGTAGAGGTAAAAACAAAGGGAAACAACAAACCACTCAATGAATAATATGTTGTAAGAAATTTAAGTCTTAAAATATCATTTCAAGGCATTAAACATGTATCTAAACACAATTACTCCCACAAGTTGCAATAAAAATGAATATTCACCAAAGAATTAGTTGTTTTACAAGTTTCATATTAGTAAAGATAAATTATACAATAGTTGAAGGAAATGAAATGTACTTCGCACAAATAAAAAACTGCATTCAAGAGAAGATAAAAACACATGAAGATTTGGACAAAACACACTTTCATCAAGAGTATATTCACCAGGTAGAGAGATTTAATCCATGCATAGAAGAGTTTCAACTAGTTACATGTATTGATATTCTTCCCAAAAACCTAAACTCTAAAAACATACAAAAATTGCATATTTATCAAAGTTGTAGAGGCTCTCATCCATTTGGAACTGACACTTAACACTACACTATAAATTGGAGAACAACTTATTGAATTAACAAAATATTGTTGGAGTATAGTAATGTATACTTCGAGGTTTACTTAATAAAAAAGGAGTGGTTCATATCACACATAAATGACCACTTATTATGCCTTAATCTAAAAGAGTCTTGCAATTATACAACTAAAAACTGCTACTAGCAATAAACTAGACTGATGCATATGCTGGAGTAAACTGAACTCTATATATAGCACTGGTGCCCATGTGATTTGTTGGAGGCCACTGGGAAATAATTGGGTGTGTTGACATCTTCTTCAAGCACTCTATCTTGACCGTAACCGACCCTTTATTCTTCTCTTGCTCTGTGATGGACTAGTTGTGGTCTGCTAGTGTTTTGCTTCTCCTCGTCCTCATGTCATACCTGAGAACTACCTCAGGTTCCTTTGAATCCGAGATGTTGCCCGATGAGTAATCCGATGTTGTAGACTGGCTAGATTTAGAAATTCATTTGAGACTGTCAGACAATTGGCTTAGGTTGATGGATAGTTGGTATGGATTGTTGGTTGTCATTGATCTAAACACTTGGAGAGTGATATTGTAGATTGATGTCAACCCTTAGTGATTGATGTCAACCCTTGAAGAAAGTCCGATAGCGAATTCTGGTTGCACAAAGGTTTGGGTAATGGACCCAAGGTTGTTTCATGTATAATGGTAAGCATTTTAATATATTTGAAGGTAATACCATTCTATATGGATAGTAAATGTCATTCCATTTCTGGTGGTATGTGGAATGTCACATAACTCTTCACGGTTAGAGAGTTATGGCCATGAGAAGTTGGAGAACCCAGGTTTGGGTAATGAACCCAAGTTTGTTTGATGGATAATGGTATGATTTTTGATATATTTGCAAGTAATACTATTCTGTATGGATAGTACATGTCATTCCATTTCTGGTGGTATGTGGAATGTCACATAACTCCTCACGGTTTGAGAGTTATGGCCTTACGAAGTTGGAGGACCCTCAT
>JZKD02S0357225.1:876810-906943 GCA_000966675.3 Picea glauca | reverse complement strand
AATTAGAAGTGGGTTAACCCTAAAATAAGGAAAGTGGGCAAAGTGACTTAGAAGATGCTTCTAAGGAAGCTACTTGGAGAGTATAAATAAGAGGCAAGGCTCTCTCATTTTACATCACACTTGAGCATATTGAATATATATAGGTGACTGAGGTAACCAAATGATATCTAAGCCAAATTTTAGAGGGAAGGTGAAGAAAATAAGGCCGGAATTCAAGGGAGGATAAATTCTTTTGATGATGCTTTCTAAGGTATGTTGTTTACATGTCATCTCACCATTTTCGCAATAACTTTTTTTTTAGAATGATTCAGACCGTGAAATTGAGAGGAAATTGAGGAAACATATCCAAGTATATGTGGTAAAAATTTCATCTTGTGGGTTGTTGTATTTTTGGAGTTACACTCCGTGGAAAATAGGGTTTGTGGCTAGTCCTGAAACTAGTCTAAAACAGGTGTTTCAGGTAAAAACGTCATAAATTCTTCATAACAGATCCAAATTCCATAAGACCAAATGTATTGGTTATATTAAAGTATGTAGTATTCTTTGTAAAATTTTCAGATACATTCAAAAAATATTTCGTGCAGGGCACGCTCTACAAGATCCCTCTCTAGAATAAGCCAGAATTCAGCAAGGTGTGCTATTTTTGCTATAACTCCTTTTCTGAGAGGTTCCAAGTAGTGAAACCTGGAGGAATTACATAAAACACACTGACGAAAATTGTGCACTAGTTTCATATCTTTATTTATTACAGGTACATAGTTACGATTAATTCAAGTTAGGGTTGTTGACTAATCCAAAACTAGTCATGTGAGACTAAAGAAACGTTTGATGAAAATGCTAGTCTCTTGTTGTTAAAGTTAAGGAAGGTTTGCAGGTATGTGATCATATACACTAGGTCTATTACATATTTACAAATCATATTTGGATGATGAAATTGATGAGGGCTTTTGGTTGAGGTACATGGTTGATACAAGTAGTTGATGAGTTGGCACATACATGAAGTGTATAGTTGATGATGTTGGTACATATTGATGAGTCATAGTTGATGAGTAGTTGATACATGATTGGTACATGGTTGGAGGAACTTGTTAGTAGTATTTTTGACACATGGTTTATGGATGATGTATCATACTTGTATTGGTATACTATTAGAACCACATATTGATCTTGGTGATGATTATGAGTTGTTGTGTTATGCTTGGTTGATGCACACATTTGAGAGTTGTCTTGGTGATTGATCTTGGTGAGTAGATTTGATTTGGTTGATAATATTGATGATACAGGTTGTTGTGATAGGTTGTTTGGACAAGTTGTTGTGACATGTTATTTGTACAGGTTTGGTGCATGGTTGATGCACTTGTTCATGGTACAGGTTGGTGCATGGTTGATGCACTTGTTTATGGTACAGGTTGATTACAGGTTGGTGCATGGTTGATGCACTTTTTTATGGTATAGGTTGATTACAAATTGTTTGGTACAGTTTGGTGCATAGTTGATGCACTTGTTTATGGTACAGGTTGATTACAGATTGAGGTACCGGTTGATACATGATTCAGGTTATTGGTACAAGTTTTTTGGTGCAGGTTGATTGGTACAGGTTTACAATAGTATATCTCACAGTGATAGTGTGACAGTGGTTCCATCATTCTACTTATACGTCAGGGCGTTTGGACGGGGCAAGGACATGTGGCTGTAGCCACCTTCCAGTTGTAGCTGGAGAACATAGGGGGTTGTAGCCTCCTTCTAGTTATAGCCATAGAATTGGGGAGTTGGAGCTTCCCTCAGGTTGTAGCCTGAGAAACTAGGGGGTTGGAGCCTCCTTCGAGTTGCAACTAGAAAACAAAGGAATTTCATGCTTCCAATGAATGTAATTCTTCAAGACATATAAGAAAAAGCATTACGTGGTTTTCTCCCACTTTGGGTTTCCACATAAAACACTGGTGTACTGTGTATGTGTATGATTGTTCATTTTTTCATTGCTTATTTACTCTGGAGTTATTGGATGATAATTCTAAATTGATATAACACTTGGATTATATGGTTAAAAAGGATTAAATTGCTCTATTATTGATTCACCTCCCCTCTCAGTAATCCAACAGAGACGTGAAAATCTATAGCTTCACCTGTAACATGGAATTTTGTTCATTTGGCCCCATTTAAAGAATACTTTAATGCAAACAATTAATGAGGATAAGCCACTTCGACAATTCGATGTTCAAGAGCTTTTGAATGAAGAGTATAACTATCTCTTGAATGACCAAACTCACAAAGTGATTAACCAATGCTTATCACTAAGCAAATTCACCAGAGATTAAGATACTTTAATCATTTTATATTTTGGGACTTCAGGGGATTTGGCCCTTCGACACTTCAACACTTCAGAGCTCTGGCACTTCGGGGAATTGTGTTTTCTTTGGATTAAAATCTCCCAAAGTGACGTGGCAACTTGTTGTCACAATCGATGATGTGTTATAAAAATGAGAGTGACATGTTTCACTTGAAATAACGCAGATGACGTAACCAAAGTACCTGAAATGAGTGCCATGTGTCATATGAAATCAATTAACAGGTGACATATGACACGTCAGCTGAAAAAGAGTTTATGAGAAATGGGCTCCGACACTTCGACACTTCAAGGCTCCGATATTCGACACTTTGGGGCTTCGACATTTCGGGGCTTCAGGCTCCGACACTTCGAGAAACTATGTTTTCTCTGGATTAAAATATCTCGTAGTGACAATCTCCAGGAGTGATGTGGCAGCCACTTCGACAATTCGACATTCAGGTATTTTTAGGATTGAAAAAAAAATAACAAGCTTGGACGCTTGAACGCCGAAGTCCTAGAGTAAAAATTCATATTTATTTGTGGTTAAAACTTCTCGTGATTTTGAGATTATGAATGCACAATATCTGTTGATATTAATTGACTATTGGATCTCGACCGTCAAAAATTTTAATATGTATGTTGCTCACAACCTAAGCCCGAAATCCACTTCTCTGGATTGATGTGTCTTTCTTTTAGATGTTTCCTGTGCATATAAAGGACTTGGTCGACCTGATGCACACTCAATCAATGGTAAATATGATGACATATGTAATTCATACGCAAACAATAACATATAATTACCCTTCAAGAAAACAAAAATATTGGTACAAAGAATCAATTAAGAAAGGCAATGATGAAAAACTAAGTCATTTAGTAATGGGAAGCCAACTTAACCAACAAAAAATAAATGATTGTTGATGAAGGTATAGGGAAATGAGAGAGGAGGGGTAGGGGTGAAAACTTAGGTCTTAACAATAGCTAAAAGGAAGCATCGACTTTTCCTGTGGTGTCCCTAACCAACCTATTTTCTATGCCAACTTGAATGATCAACCATGATATGACCTCAACACAAGGAAAAATTATAGGTCTCGTCGTGACTTTGTATAAACCTAATTTCTTGATCAACTAGTATACACCAACATCAATATTCACTTCCCCAAGTATAAGAGGCAGTTCTAGGTAAGTTTCTTCTTTGAACATTTGGTACAACTCTCCCCACTTTTAGTTGGTACCTACATCCATGCTACATAAAGTGTTCCCATAGAATGGTCTCAGAGTGCCCATGTTTGCTTTGAGTTATGATATCTCTTCTCTATTCAGACTTAATTCAGTGACTACTTATTTATGTTTATTTGTCTCTTAGAATCCATTTCTAGATCATGTGGCACATTTGTTCCAATGAGAAATGACATTAATGAGGTTAGAAGAAAAATCAAAATATGATTCCCATTGTGGTTAAATACCTTCTCTTAAACAAAAATAAAGAGAATATGGATTTCCATGGAAATGGTTTTCAATATCCATATAATTTGTTGTCACATGATTTAGTGATGCCTCAAAATCCTTTGTCCCTTGGTCATTGTTGGGAACTTTCACCTCCCATTTGTTTGTTGAGTTTACAAACTAGAAAATCCATGTACATGGAATAATCAATAAGGGTTATGAATTAAATGTTTCATGAGCTATGGATTGAATGCAACAATTAATTGTGAGAAACTGTGCATTGAGAGGGAAATGGGATTTAAAAAAAAATCTAGACTTGTTGAATTTATCTCATTAGCAAACAAGATCAAGAATCAAAAGACTCATGAGAACTGTCCTCAAAATAGAAAGTCGCAAGAGAGACATGTCAAGACAAGATGTTGGAGTGTTGATGTACCCCATTATTCAAGTGAGTTTCACCTTAATACCTTGAAACCAATCATATGCTAGTCCCCATAAAATTTGAACATATAAATTTATGATTTCCAATCCTAGAGTCGAAACCCTTAACTACCAAGGAAAGTTGGTGTGTGAATCTTCTTTCATCTATAAGAAACTAAGAGGGGTTTCCCTGGAAAAAGGTTATCAACAAGCCTGTCATGTCCAAGGTTACAATGATATATTTTACATTGGGTTCTCATGTTTAAGTTATGGGAAAGGAGGTATATGTAGAATATCCCATAAGGATAGGTGACAAATGAATTTTTGAAATGTGATTGATTATCGAAGAGAGTGAGAAATTTCATATCAAGTGAGATAATGCCTACCTAGTTGTAGTGAATAGCTAGAAGTAAGTGAGTAGGGGTTGACATGACAAGGCATGCTTCTTTTGGTCATTCCTGATATTGAAATAATTTTGATGATGCTCATGCTAAAATCACATTTTATCACTTCAATGCTTGGTAAAATAAAAAGTGAAAATAAAACCACCATAGTGCCCCTTTTATAGCATCCAATAGCCCTTTACCTCTTTGATTTCAAATTGGTGTACTTTTCATTATTTCTAAATTTTGTTTCAACGCGATGTGTCACACCTTTAAAAATTTCCAAAGGTACGATGGGTATCTCTCTTGCCTTATCGCACTGTCAAAACTTTTTTCTCACCACAAAAAAATGTTATTATCACACTTCTCCAAAACTTGAGTTTGTGTGATGTGCCATATCTTAGAAAAAAAATATTCTTTTGTTGATTGGTTTCTCTTTTTTTCATGAGATGAGTTGTATCGCAAGAAAAAAAGTTTTGAAGGCGAGCGATTTGTGTACCCTTGCATCATAGTCTCACCAACTTTGCAATTTTGTGAAGATTCAATATGTCACATCATGGAGAAATTCAATATCGACGAATAACTTGTGTTTTTCATTGTACTGCATGATTCACAAATTTATGGATGTGCAACATGTCAATATTTCACTAAACTTTTCTTTCCTTTATCACAAAATTTGAAGTTTTGAACTTGTGTGACATGTTGTGTGAAATAAATTTTGCTCCTTTTCCAAAGGCCACAATTTTTTGGAAGTTTTGAACCATGTCACATATTTACAACTTTTGAGATGCTATGACATATCATGACTTTTGAATTTTTGCAATGTTGTGATGTATCACAAAATTATAATTTTTTTATGCTACGATGTATCACAACCTTTGAAATTTTGAAAAATTTAACCTATTGTGACATTTTGCAAGAAAGAGAACTTTGACATGCTGTGAAACACTTTAAGTCTTGCTCAAAATGAAAGTTATTGAAATAATAAGGTAATCTAAGATACCCAAGAAAAAATTGTTGAAATTATGAAAATGATCAAGGATTTTATTCAAAGCAAGAAAAGAGAATTTTCCTTCAACTTACAATATGAAATATTGGATTCTCTTGAACTTGGAGAAAAAAGGAAATGATGGTGGGACCCAACAATGTTTCCCAAATTACATGACAAAGGAAAAATTAAAGGGGAAGTTGTTGCTTTCTCAACAATTGGTGACACACTAAGTCAAACCATAGATCTCTGTAAATTAGTTGCTAGATAATCACAAGTTTCAAGAAGACAATAATTACCTTGAATGCCGAATATTAACATCAACCCCATGGGTCCCACAATAACTTGTGCTTTAAATCAGTTGCATGAAAACCCAATTTCAAGCTTGAGGAACTTACTAGCCAGAACCACAAGGCTAGATAGATGAAGTTTATTTCTTAACTTATTTTGTCCTCAAATTCCATCATAGTACCATAGGGTTGTTATAGATAAGGGGTGTTTGAATATTTTTATAGGTTGTTTTGTCCATTTTCTTTTGGTGTTGTTCCATTGCCAGCAAGTGTCTATAGCCTCAAGATATTCCCATTGGTATCACATGCCTTACTATAATGTTAGTGAGTGTCCATAGCCCTAGAGAAGATGCTTACATATCCCACGTGATCTAAAATACCTTTCTCAATCCTTTACCTTTCAATTTTATTTCGAGAGAGAGGTGGATGGGGGATATTAGTAACTCCTTAAAGGCATGTGGGATGATGCCTATTATATAAGAACTAGTTTTATATTTTCTTGAGTAATAATAAGCACCTTCCTTATACATATAACTCTGAGCATTTCATTAACTTCTCATTAAAACATCAGTCACTATTATGTGAATGGGTGAAGCCTTGGAAACAATTAGTAAACCACTTAATACCCAAAATTTGAGTTTTTCATCATTATCCATTGTTCAAGTTGTTTTCCACCATTGAGATGATAGTTTAGATGCCTAACATAAGGTTGTGATCAAAATAGTTACATGAACTAGTGATTTATTTGTTGGGCTCATAGGAGAGTTCCATGGCTCTTATCAACTATGCTTATGGTTTCTAAAGAAGTCATGACGCTTTCAATGATCTAGATTATATTGAGAACAAAATGAATCACACAGTGAAATATATCATAGAGTACAAAAATCCAGTGAACCCAACTTCTATTAATGAATAAAATAGTAAAATACTATATAACACAAACTAACTAGAATGGTGGTAGCTTATCTCTGAAGAGAAAGAGATGTCATCTACACTCATTCACAAAAATATATCACAATAGACCTAAACAATGTCCTTTTAACATAAATAAAGAATCCTAACAGTCCAAAACCCTAATCCTAGGAGGCGAAGCACCAAAAGGTTTGCAGGCCCCAAGGTGGTTAGTTAATACACTAATTTCTCGAGGGAACAACGTTTTCATATAATATATGTTTGGGGTAAAAATTAGCTTGTTGGAAAAATCTAACTGAGAAGTACAATTTTTGGCAAACTAGGGTAGGCCATGGCCACCCTTTTCCCTCGAATGGACCAAAAAATTTCGTTTAGGGCCTCAAAACGACCCTAGAAGTTTAGGAATAGAAAATCATAACAAAAATGGACAAGATGGAGAACTCTGATGAGCCAGTGGAAGAGGTGGGTGGCCATTGATATCCACCTAGATTAATTCTCACCCCTTAGGAAGTAATGGTCCCCATTGCATCAAGTTCTCTCAGGAGATGAGGAAACTTTTGTTGAATCTAAATCTTAGTGAGCCACTTGCCTTAAAAAAGTAGTTTACCTGCTTTGAAAACCTGATAGAGTTATATGTTCTTCTAGCAGATGTCATTCATCTTGGTTTCCATGATCCAATCCACTCTAGCTTGTGAATTACAGTCAGATTTGAGTTCTGTAGCGGCCAATTTCTCGACCACTTTTGAGGTGTCCAATAGAGGTGGGAAATATGGTTGAAACAACTCCGCATTAAATACTTGGTGGAAGCCAAGGAAAGGGGGAATACTCAATTTAAAAACATTGTCACCCACAACCTTTGTGATGATGTAATACCCATATCATTGATATAAAATTGATCTTTTAAAGACCATGGTTAAGTTTATGCATGAATTATTTTACCATTTAGGATTTAATAAGAAAGAGAAGAAGGTTAATGAAAGAATGTTGCAACCATATAAGAAGTAAAAACAACAAACCATAACACCAAGATTGATAATGGACTTTGACACAAGTTTGCCTACGTCTCTGGGCCTTTGTCTCAATGGGGGAGGCTTCTTATTAATCTTCAATGCTTTAAGAATAAAAAAGAAAGGCTTACATAACAACTCCTGAAACCACCTTTCAGATATGAAACTTCTGGATAGAAACAAACATCACCATTGGTTGGAATAGGTAATTCTGAGACTTTTGAGTATGAACTTGTCTATGCTTGGCTCAACATCTTCGACTCTGATGGAAATTTTATGTTCAACTACTCAGATGCAAAAATAGAATCCATATTCAGACTCCCCTCGAAATTCTACAACTTTTGAGTATGAAGTCGACCTACTTCTGAACAGGCCATCAACACCTCCCCTCGACACAAATCCCAATACTACGCCTTGTCAGATCTGTATAGTCCATACAGTTTCGATATATGTGTGAAAACAAACTTATTTTTCTCGATTTCTGTTCTCATCTAAATAAGCCAGACTCCACCAAATTTAGCGATAGTTAGCCAAACTTAGCAGGATTTCTCTAGATTTGGAGGATTTCCGCCAAATTTGGTGGTAACTGCTAGATTTGGTGGAAACCGCCAAACCTATTTGACCTTCCAAAAGGTTCCATGTGGCATCTCCTCATTGGGACACGTGTCCCCTTGTCATTGTCCCAAGCCATGTTAGCATGCCACATCAACTACCACATCATAATCCATACAATGCCTTGTCATTGTCCATACAGTGCCACATCATCCTTCTATATTTCCATGTGTCAATTTCATACAATGCCATGTCATCCTTTCGTACAACCATGTGTCACTTTCATACAACCATGTTTCACTTCCGTATAATGCCATGTGTCACTTTTTTATTGGGCCAAATCACCCCTGAAAATGTCAAAAATGATTGACACATGTCAGTTCCTGGTGCTGCCACATCACCCTACTGAAGTCATCATGATGTATTTTTGATGTCATCTACCACGTCAGCTATACGACCTTTGACCAATTGAATTTTACCTTTGACTTTTTCCTTGTTTGGGAAAAATTTCAGAACGCGATAGCGTTCGCATACGGTGTCCATTTTTTGGAAAAAAATATATGGTCGGAATCGGCATGACGATCCCTACACAATGGTGTTGGTTTTGTACAATTTTGATAATATTGAAATTGTGGCCTTCCTAGATCCATTTTGTAACATTCCTCCCCACTAAGACCTTTTGTTCCTTCAAAAGGGTATTAACCTGACATCAAGTGCGGGATAGGCCTCCCCACTTGTCCTTTGTCTTTAAACTTTGTCTTGTGTACCTGTCACATCATAATCAATTGCATAATAACTGTGAAAACTGAAATCATATTGTTATCCATTTGAACTCATTAACATCTTACTGAATCCACTACCATCCATGTAGAAAATATTAGCAGCGATAAAATCAGAAATATGACTGAAACTGAACGAATATGTTTGACGAGCTTGCATGACATTAACTTATCTTGAAGCAAAGTATGATTGAACTTCCATCCTAAAACCATCTCATGTTCATGCTTAATATCAACTTCTTTAATTGACACAATTATAGGTGTATTTCTTGCATAAGCTGCCTTTTTTAATTATTCCATTGTTAAAAGAGATTGATTTGTTTTTATATGATGAGCATGTACAACATATTCATTTCCTTTCTTAAACAAATGATTTTGATTTTGTTCCCTGTAGAAGATTGCTTTGCGATCATATAAATAAAGGTTGTGTAAGATCATTCCACATGTTTCTAGCAGGACCACATCACATATTACTCCATCCACATACTTAGATGTAATTGCAAAATTTATGATACATTGCTTTGTTATGGGCAATTTATGATCTTTGCTTATCCAATTTAGTGAATAGGTTTTGTGATGCAGCTTAGTGTTTAATCCCAATTTCTTAACCACTTCTTCGGAAATTAATTTAGATTGAGATCCGTTATCTATCAATGTATCGATCTTAGTATGTTTCATTATGACCCTTATATGAAACAACTTACTTCTTGAATCAAAACCATCACCAATTTTACCTGTCAAACCAACTGTTGTAATCTTAGACTCATCACCTGAATTTGATCCCAAGTTTGTTGGTCGTGTTGTTGTTGCAACTTTTTGCCTCCCTTTCCTCTCTTTGAACCACTTTGGTTTCTTCTCTGGGTGTAATTTCCAACAATGCTCATCATCATGCCCTTATTTCTTGCAATGCTTGCAAGAGAGCTTCTCTTCCTTCACTGTCCCTGGATTTACTTTCTTCCCATTCCATTTTTATTTGCCATATTTCTTTGAAGATGATTCCCCTGATACACTAACTCCAGTTTTCCCTGCTTCAATATATGTCGCTTGAACATAAACCTCATCAAGATTAGTAGGTCCAAACATAAATACATTATTACAAATATAAACAAGAAAACTTCCTATATACTTCATAAGAGTTTCTTTTGTAGTTAACAGAACATCTAACATCAAAGCCATCTTACGAAATTCATCTGTATATTCCTGCACCGATTGTCCTTTTCTTAGCTTAAGACTTTTCCATTCAATTAAATCCTTTTCCTTATACCGCAAAGGATATAACTTTTTTCTAAGTGCGGAAATAAAATCATGCCATGATGGAAAAATCTTACCAACTTGTTGAGTTCCATGTTGCATCTTACTTTGCCACCAGATGAGAGTTATGCCTTCAAGACGAAGTGATGCCAATATAATTTAGGTTGCCTCATCTTTGATTTGCTACACATTAGAATATACCTCCATCTTTCTAACCCAATTATCAAGTTTCTCAACATTAACTTTGCCACCATACATAGGAAAAACAAATTTTACATCAAGTTTAAGTAATGGCATATCAGGCTTATGTTTATGAGAATGTTTTCTTGCAGTAGAAGTTGAACTTGTACTTGAAGAATAAGAAGAAGATGGAGATGAAGGAGGTGAAGGAGGATATTTTGGAGGGTCCTCTACTTCTTCACTTTTGGCTTGATTTGAAGATTCCCCTTGAACTAGTCTCTTCCGTTCCAAGTAATCATCATAGAACACTTTTACCATCTTTGACATGTGATGCAAACCCCATTCTCTCCTAAGGGCTGCGTGACCTCCTGATCAAAGATCTTCGATTCTTTGAGTCAAACAAATCTTTGATACCTTGATAGCCTCACTTCTTAATCAACCACATGCCCTTTTAGCTTTTGGTGCAGGTCTTATGGTACCCGTGACCTTCCCCTTCGCACTAAGAGAAATCTCAGAGCTGGAGCTAGCTCCTTTTCCTTGGTTCTTCCATAGATGTGACCTTGGGCAATGACCTCATGCAAACACATGATTGAGGGCACACTCAAAGGTGGTTTGGAAACAAACTACTTTTTCCCCCTCAATTCACCTCGAGCCACCACGTTTCCTTCTGCCAAAACTATGGTCTTGATTGTGGCTCGCCCTCAACTTTTTAAAGCTCACGCACCTCCTGTCCCCGCAATGTGAGGCGACCATAAATATCATGATATTGACGATGATTCTAAATGTATGACCGAGATATACCTCTTGGAAACCAATATTTCAGATCTACCTCTCCCAGATCGATGACTATGATTGTTTTCAGAATTTTGGACTTTAGAATTCTCAAATCTCAAACTTTCCTTTCTTCCACAATGAAAGATCTTCTGCCATGCGTCCCCTTCAATCTGGTCATGGGGATTTACTTCATATGATTTGACGATCGATGTTTCCTTTGGGTCTTTACCCAAAATCCACAGATTCACGCCACCTGTTCTCCAGATCTGACGGTTTAGATCTACTTCGGACAATCTGACGATCGACGTTTACTTTGGGTCTTTACCTGGAATCCACAAATTAATTCCACTTGTCCTCTGTCTCTGACGATTGAGATTCACTTCAGCCCTCTGGCTCTAGGGGCTTCAGGAATCTCAATTCTCAAACTCTTGTTTCTCTCGGAGAGATTTCTCTGTAATGGCAGATCGTCTACCACACGTCCTCCTTGATCAACGACTTTGCTCCTGCTTTGGGAATTTGGCCCTTTCGACTAGATCAACGATCCTTTGGATCTCTTCTCGATCAATGATCAATATTCTACTTTGAGACTTTGGCACTTTCACCCTCCTTCTTCCTCCAGAGTATTCCGTACTCGGAGTATTAGATCTGGTGCCACGTGTGTTCAAAGTTTTGGTTTTTGAACCTTCTCATGCGAAACCAGTTGAAAGGGTCTCGTCTTCGCTTTCCTCCTAAAATTTGACAATGAATATTGTCTTCGACTCAGGTGCATGCTTGCGTACTATGTGAAAAATTGCACTACTCCTCCCGAGCTTGCGAATCTTGGAAGAAATTAGTTTTGCACGCACTCATTGCGCTGCTTCTCTTGAGATTTATCTTTCGAAGTCTTTGGATCCTCTGAGGGACACTTCATCACTTAATCATTTTTTGGATCTGTGCACTCCTTGTAGCAGATTCTTACGCAAGACTTAACTCCTTGCAGGTGACTATGCACACCTTGCAACAATCCTTTTGCACTCCTTGCAAATGGAAAAATTCATGCTATCTCTTCTGAGCTTATGAATCGAAACGGACTCTGTCAACGCACTTCTTGCGAATTGTATGCACACCTTGAATGAACTCAAAGAAGAGAAATGATTGAAACTTATACTAACATATCACAGTTTCATACATTTGTTTATATGACTCCTTCATTCATGAAACACGAAATAACCGAAATACTGTAAACAATAGAGACACTTTGCATTGGATCAATTTTCCTTTGTTATATTCATTCAAATGTAAATGGCTACAACTATAAAAAACGATAACTAAATCACAACAATCTCCTATCTAATTTGCAATAGCCTCATTTAGGCATATTATGCATCTACATATACAAGAGGTCCTCTAGGGTTCCCTCCGACTACCTCTCCTATCGAAGTAACAACTAACAACAAATAAATCTCTGTTACATTAAAGTTTGGGAGTGAAACTCCCAGATCTCTTGCGATCATTCAGTTTTCGATCATTTCGCTCTTCTTCAATCATCCGTTCAAAACGGATCTGTAGAAAATGCTAGTTTTTTTTAGATTCCTTTTAATTAAAAAGGCATGCTATGTTTTCCATCCATGTGGGATTATTGACGATGCTCCTGCATCATACTCCACTACTGGGAAAATCATGAGCTCCTGCTCATGGATCCCTCTACTCTGCTGTTGAGATCCTCCAGGTTCCAATAGCTTCTCTTGGAGTTGTTCATCTGCTCCTTTTTCTTGATGCCTCTTCTGCCCTGTTTCTTCTGTAGTTTTTCTTCTGTCCCATACTTCTCTAACGTCTTCCTCTTATGTTGCTTCCATCATCAATCTCTTTACCTCCTTTATTTCTTTGTCTAGTTGGTCCACTGTTCGGTTTCCCCCCTGCAATATGCTCTGTTGCCTCTTCTCTCCATCAATTTCCAACTTGAATTGTTGGATAAGATGCTTTTGCATTTTTACCCTTCTCTCCAGGGCCTCCATCTCTTCACACAGATCAACAAGATCCATGCTATCTATTGCTTCCTCCTCTGCTATAGGTTCACATTCTATAGTTATCACTTGCCCATCTTCCTGATTGAAAATTTTGAGCCATTCCTCTGAATGATCTTCTCCCCCTGCTGTAGATCCTAATTCTACAGTTGCCTTATGTTCATCTCCTTGGCTGAAATTTTTGGGCAATTCCACCGAATGCTCTTCTTTCTCCATCTCTTGGGCATGTTGTAATGTGTTCTCTCCCTCCTCCATGGACATATGATCAATCTAATCCTTCATATTATCTTCATCTCCTGTGGCACTAGTTGGCCACTCTGTTGCAGACTCCATTTCTACAGTCTCACTACTGAGTTGTTGCTCAAATTTCTCCTTTGATAGATTGACTTCTGTCATCTCCTCTTGTGTTGGTTCAACTCCAACTTCTCCCCAGGCTTGTATGCTCCTCCACCGGTTTCCAGCTTAGCCTGTTGGATATGCCTACTCTACATATTTATCTTTCTCTCCTGGGCTTCCAATTACTCATACAGATAGGCAAAATCTATGTTGTCTGCTTCCTCTTCTACTGTAGGCTCCAGTGTTGTATTGATCTCTTGTTCAGCTCCCGGGCTGAAATTTTGGAGTAATTTTATTGAATGCTCTTCTCCTACAATCTGCATGACTGTCTCTTGGTAGCCATATTCTGGTTTTGTATTTTCCAACCAATCCTCCAACATCTTTAGTTCTTGCTCCCATTGAGTGATAAATTCATATGAATTCTCCTCTTTTTCTACTGGGGAAGACATCAGTGTGTTCTCCTCCTCCTCCTTTTGACAGACCTTGCTAGTTGTCTTTCCTCTGCTACACCTGCATCACAGTCACAGTTAGATTTAAAAGCATTTGGCCTCATGGCCTCTTTCTTGGATTCTTGTTTCACCACCTCCTCATGTGAAACACTTGTATTAGCCTTTGTTGGACTATTTCATATGAATATTTGAACTCCCCAATGATCAGAACACACCTCTGATCTTCTTCCATCAACACTCCTTGCTGATATTACCTCTCATCCGAGTTCATCTCTTCTCCCTTTCCCACCTAACAACTTGGGATTTTCTCTTTGCCCACCTGGAAGCCTATGAGATCACCTGATCTCTCTCCATTGCCCACCTAGACACTTGAACTTGCATCAATGCCCCCTTAGCAGTCTATGATATCATCCACTGATCTCCTTTCCTCATCATCACTGAGATTCCTCCCAATCTCTGGTTCACAGATGCGAATCACTTTCACCTTTGTGTCACTGATGTTTTCAACATGCCTCAGACACATCTTTAACAATTGTTGTTGTCCTCTAGCCAACAATTTCTGAACATGCCAAATTATCTTCCTCTTCAGAGGCCATTCGTACCTCTAATGTACCTCTGTCTCATGTTGCATCTTCAATGCTAGATTTTCCATCCTTTCTCTTATCTCACTGATCTCCTTTTCAATTTCTACTTTACTTTTCTGCTAGAGATCTCCTCTTCAACCATGCTCATGGCCTTTAGTAGCCATCTTCCTCTTACCTCATCCCACCTGGTTGTCCACCATTTGATGAACCCTTGAAACAATCTTCATAGAGCATCAATACTATGTCTCCTCCTTCACCTATTTTCTAGAGGCGAGCTTCAACTTCTGATACTATTTGATGTCATCGATTATCTCTATTCACCTTCTCATCTTTACAGACAAAATTCATCTCTTGATACTACCTGATGTAGTCAGACTTTCTTCTCTTTCCTTTTCTTGTTGTCTGCAAGAAAATTTAAGCTTTAATATCACTTGATGATATCAAACTATCTCTATCTCCTTCGCCTGAAATCTATAGACGAAATCAGCTCTGATACAATTTGATGGTATCAGAGTAACTCCTTTCACCGTCTCTCCTTTGCCTATGATCTGCAGACAAAATTTAATCTCTGATACGACTTAATGGTATCAGAGTATCTCCTTTCACCATCTCTCCTTTGCATACAATATGTAGACAAAATTTTAGGCTCTGATACCACTTGATGGTATCAAAGTATCTCCTTTCATCGTCTCTCCTTTGCCTATGATATGCAGACAAAATTTTAGGCTCTGATACTACTTGATGCAGACCCCCTTATCTACTAAGGGCTACGCAACCTACCAGTCAAGGATCTCTGATTCTCTGAGTCAAACAACTCTTTGAGACCTTGATAGACTCACTTCTTAATCAACAAAATGCCCTTTCGGCTTCTGGTGCAGGTCTTACGGTACCCGCGACCTTCCCCTTCGTACTCAGAGAAATATCAGAGCTAGCGCTAGCTCCTTTTCCTTGGATCCTCCATAGATGTGACCTTGGGTGGTGAACTCACACAAACACGTGATTGTGGGCATGATTAAAGGTGGTTTGGAACCAAACTACTTTTTTCCTTGCAATTGACCTCGAGCCACCACGTGTCCTTCTGCCAAAACCGTGGTCTCGATTGTGGCCCACCCTCAACTTTTTAAAGCTCATGCACCTCTTGTCTCTGTAATCTGAGGTGACCGTCGATCTCATGATATTAATGATGCTTATAAACGGATGACCGAGATTTACCTCTTGGAAACCAACAATTCATATCTACCTCTCCTAGATCGACGGTTGTGATCATTTTCGGAATTCCAGACTTCAAAATTCTCAAATCTCAAACTTTCCTTTCTTCCGCAATGATGGATATTCTACCATGCGTCCCCTTGAATCAGACGGTGGGGATTTACTTTGGATGATCCGACGATCGACTTTTGCTTTGGGTCTTTACCCGGAATCCACAAATTCATGCAACATATTCTCCAAATCTGACGGTTTAGATCTACTTAGGACAATCTGACAACTGATGTTTACTTCAGGTCTTTACCCGGAATCCACAAATTCACGCCACCTATCCTCTAGATCTGATGATTGAGATTCACTTTGGCCCTCCATCTCTCTGGGCTTCGGGAATTTCAATTCTTAAACTCTCGTTTCTCCCGAAGAGATTTCTCCATAATGGAAGATCATCTGCCACACGTCCTCCTTGATCATCAACTCTGCTCCTGCTTCGGGACTTTGGCCCTTTCGACCAGATCAACGGTCCTTAGGCTCTCTTCTAGATCAATGATCAATATTCTACTTTGGGACTTTGGCGCTTTCACCCTCCTCTTTCCTCCGGAGTATTCTGTACTCGGAGTCTTAGATCTTCCACCACGCGTCCTCCTCGGACCAACGACTCTCATCCACTTTGGGACTTTGGTGTTTGGAAATATCAACTGTCAACTTCTCCATGTTCTTCTTTTTCTGGAGCATTTTACAAGATGTTGACAATCTGTCAACGCGTGTCTCTCATAGATCAACAGTTGGGGTTCACTTCGACTCTTCGGGCTTCAAGAGTCTCAAACCCTACACATTCACTTTCTCCCGGAGTTCACGGATCTTTGCTGCATGCTCTTCTGAATCAAATGATTACGATTCATGTCGAAAAATTTTCTCCTCCTTGTCCACAAACTTTCAAAGTTGTGGATCATGTGCCACCTGTCCCTCTCAACAAATGAACAACCCCTAATCACTTTGAGACTTTGGCAAGTCAATCCTTCTGTGTACACATGGTTTAAGGCCCATTCACTTTACCTGAATCAGATGACTATCGATCCTCTGTGCTCAGATTCGATGGTTGGGATCTACTCCTCCTCGCTCTCTCCCTTTGCTTTCCTGGACATTGATCTAATGGTCCAAATTTCTCTCTACAACCAATATGACGATTGCTATCACTCCTCGTGCTGAGCTTCTTTGTTCTCCCGGACTTGAGAAACTTTCTAAGTGTTCAAAGTTTTGGTCTTTGAACCTTCTCCTACAAAACTAGTTGAAAGGGTCTCGTCTTCACTTTCCTCCTAAACTTTGACAATGCGGATTGTCTTCGACTCGGGTGCATGCTTGCGCACTGCATGCAAACTTTCACTACTCCTCCTGAGCTTGTGAATCTTGGAAGAAATTACTTTTGCACGCACTCCTTGCGCTGTCTTTCTTGAGATTTATCTCTCGAAGTCTTTGTCTCCTCTGAGGGCCACTTCGTCACTTAATCAATTTTCGTATATGTGCACTCCTTGCAACAGATTCTTATGTAAGACTTAACTCCTTGTGGGTGACTATGCACACCTTGCAACAGTCCTTTTGCGCTCCTTGCAAATGGAAAAATTCACGCTATCTCTTATGAGCTTATGAATCAAAATGGACTCTATCAACGCACTTCTTGCGAACTATATGCACACCTTGGATGAACTCAACGAAGAGAAATGATTGAAACTTATACTAACATATCACAGTTTCATACATTCATTTATATGACTCCTTCATTCATGAAACACAAAATAATAGAAAGACTATAAACAATCGTGACACTCTACAATGGATCAATTTTCCTCTGTTATATTCATTCAAATGTAAATGGCTACAACTATGAAAAACGATAACTAAATCACAACAATCTCCTATCTAATTTGCAGCAGCCTCATTTAGGCATACTGTGCATCTACATATACAAGAGGTCCTCCAGGTTTCCCTCCGACTACCTCTCCTATCGAAGTAAAAACTAAAAACTACTCAAGCTCCATTACATTAAATTCTGGGAGTGAAACTCCCAGATCTCTTGCCATCATTTAGTTTCCGAGTGTTTCGCTCTTCTTCAATCATCCGTTCAAAACAGATCTGTAGAAAACGCCAGTTTTTTTTAGATTCCTTTTAATTAAAACGGTGTGCTATGGCGTTCTGTTGTCCCTCCACGTGGGCTTGCTGACGATGCTCCTGCATCAACATGGAAAAGAAAGTCTTTTGAAACTCTCTTTTGTTTTTAGAAAGTCCTTCCGATGCCATCTTCTCACTTTGAGATGTCCTCTTTCTTGATCCAATCTATGGATCTCCTTCTACAAGCTCTCCTTCACCACGACTTAGCTTTTCCCTGGTAATCATGCAAACTCAAACAAACAACTATCAACCTTCTCTAATACCACTTGATCCGAAATTGATCTTTTAAATACTATGGTTAAGTTTATGCATGGATTATTTTACCATTTAGGATTTCATAAGAAAGATAAGAATCTTAATTAAAGAATGTTGTATCCATATAAGAAGTAAAAACAGCAAACCATAACATCAAGATTGATAGCTGAGTTCAACACAAGTTTGCCTATGCCTCCAGGCCTTTGTCTCGGTGGGGGAAGATTTTTATTAATCCTCAATGCTTTAAGAATACAAAATAAAGGCTTACATAACAACTCTTGGAACCACTTTTCAGATATGCAACTTCTGTACAGAAACAGACATCACCATTGGCTGGAACAGGTAATTCTGAGACTTTTGAGTATGAACTCGGCTATGCTTGGCTCGACATCTTGGGCTCTGGAGGCACTTTTCTATTCGGCTACTCGGATGAAAAAATATAAGTCATATTCAGACTCCCCTCGAAATTCTGCAACTTTTGAGTATGAAGTTGACCTAATTTTGAACAGGACCTCGACACAAATCCCAATGCTATGCCTTGTCAGATTCGTATAGTCCATACGATCTCGAACTGTGTGCCAAATTTTATTTTTTTTCTCGATTTTCATGCCCGATGAAATAATCCAGACTCTGCCAAATTTAGCGACATTTAGCCAAAATTAACGGTAGTTAGCCAAACTTAGCAGGATTTTGCCAGCTTTGTAGGATTCTCGCCAGATTTGGTGGAAACGGCTAGACCTCTTTGACCTTCCAGAAGGTTCCATGTGCCACCTTATAATTGGGCCACGTGTCACCTCATGATTGGCTTGAGCCATGTTAGCCTGCCCAGTCAGTCGCCACATTAGCCTACCTAGTCAGCCACCATGTTAGCATATGTACTTCCACGTTAGCCTTCTATACTGCCATGTGTCACTTTTTTACTGCCATGTCTCACTTCTGTACAATTCCACATCATCCTTTCATATTTCCACGTGTCACTTTCGTACAACCATGTGTCACTTCTGTACAGTGCCACGTGTCACTTTTTTATTGGGCCAAATCATCTCTAAAAATGCCAAAAATGACTGACATGTGCCAGCTCTTGGTGCTACCACGTCACCCTGTTGATGTCATCATGACGTACTATTGACATCATTTTCCACATCAGCTGTAAGGCCTTTGACCAATTGACCTTGACCTTTGACTTTTTCCCTGTTTGGGAAAAATTTCAGAATGTGATAACTTTTGCATACGGTGTCCATTTTCAGAAAACTAATATATGGTCGGAACCGACACGACGAGCCCTACAAAATGGAATTGGTTTCATCTAATTTATAGAATGTTGAAATTTTGGCCTTCCTGGATCATAGGCCTTCTTATGGGGGCTATGAGGTGCTCTTTTTGCAAATGTAACCACACTTTGTCTGTTATAGAAAGATTTGCCTCACCCTATGCAAATTTTCTCAGAAGACCTTGTTCCATTTCCCTATGCAGACTTGAAGTCCCTTTTTGAAAATCCCAGAGCTAAGAACAATATTTTTCCACATATACGTGCCCTAACTATTATACAACATGCGTATACGCAGGTTGCACCACTACAACCTGCGTACATCAGGCTCTGTGCCCAAAATTAAAAAATGGTGTCGAGCTTCCATGTCACATCACGAGATCCATGATCCTTGACCTTTCATATAATGGAAACATTCTAACTTGGCTCTTCAGTTCCACTTGAAGGCTATAAATGGGCCAAATCCGAGCTATGGAAAAGAGGAGAAAAATTCAACTTTGAGAGCAAAGTTACTCTAGAGAAATTATTCACTTCATATTGAGTCTGCATCCCTTTATCCTTTTAAGTCTGAACACATTGTTCAACCCCCAAGCTCTTCCCTACTTGATTGAAAACCTCATTGTCTCTCTTATATGAGCTTGCCTTTGGTGGAGGATTGAAGTGGTGGAGACCCAACTGTAAGGGAATTAGTTTCTCAGTTCCGAACCATGCCGACACGAAAGTTTGTAATTCATTCACTTCTGCTGATTACATTTTAATAGAAATACTCTTTTCTCGTCCAAATAATATCTTGCAATTATTTGAATTGTTATTCCATGGGCATATTTGTTATGAATGTTGATGGATTATGCTATTGAATGTTCTAACATTACATATTATCACCATATATATGCTTTTGTTTCTTGTTTGTTGATGACAAGTTGCAAGAGTATTGCTTTGAGTCAAGTGTTCAACGATGGACTTCATCGAACGTCTGTACGAGGCATGCCTTTTATCTTGTCTTGTTAGCATATTTGTTTATATATCATATCATAGATTAGAGTTTATTTCTACAATCATTTCCATCTGTTGTGGTTTACCCCTAGCCATAGAGTGATTTTCCTCGTAACAGAATTGGTGACTCCACTGGGGATATAATATTCTTTTCGGGGTTTGGAGTGTGTTTCTCCTTTGATTGCTCTCATTTATATTGAGCTTCGTGTTGTCTGACTGCTTGACAACCTATGTTCATTCTGAGTCTGAGTTTCTTAGCCTTCTCCTTAGCCTAGCTTTTTTTTAACACATATACACAATTTTTTACCCGACAGTCGTGTACATATGCGTGTTGTCCTTCTACAAGAGGTGTATATATGCACTTTTCTCTTGAACAATTGCGTACATCATCCTTTTCTACTTGGTTGTTGGGTTTGATGTTTGTTGGGTAAGTTTTGATGGTTGTTGAGTCTTCTTGGGTCTCTGTTATGACTGCTAAGTGTCCGTGGAATGATAGGAAACCTTTATTTGGTTGAATTTTTGGGCAGTTCCTTTCTCATCATCATTTTCATTTGATTGTCCTTGCATCTTGGGCTGGGTGTTTGCTTCTTGATATCCTATTTGGTTTGTCTCTGTTTACATACAATAGAATTTTTATATCAAGTTGTTATTCAGTCCTTGCATTTTCATTCTTTTATATTGAAAATACAAAAATATTAGGCATTTTACATTGATGGAATTCGATCTTTTGGGTTCTTATCATTGATCTTAGTACATGTAAAGAAAGATTGCATCTTATTTGGAATTGCAAAACTAAATTGAAAATTGCATTTTGAAAAGCATATCATCTATTGAGAATTGAAGTTAGGACTTTGCATTTTATTCATATTAATTTATTTTAGTTGTTGAGTCATAACATCATTAGTTTCACGATCACACCTTTTTTGAGTAAGCAAGGACACTAAAAGAAACGTTGATAATTTAAAATTGATTAGAAACAATTTTATTTTCTAGGGTGCACAAACTAGCTTAGGATTTAGAGCCTTAGAATAGGATTTTGTGAGTAAACTTCTCCAAGGCTATTAAATCAACATATGTGTCTGACTAAGGGAGTGGTGAAATCCATTGTATAATTGGTGACGTTAGGAGGATCCACTTACACCTGAGTTAAGAACAAGGTCGCGTGAGGTTGGTTGAGGGGATATCACCCAATGCCTTCTTAGCGTCAGATATATTTCTAGGGATCTATTCGTATATGGGGATCTTGTTAGTAACTTTACCTCTGTGAGAGGCAGTGCTTTCAAGGTTTTGGGATTTGTTACCCTTCCCATACGGTGGACCTGACTTACGACTGTTCGCCTGCACATCAGTTATATCATGGTTGCTTAGTTGCTTGACATAAGTACCACATAGGTTACTTGCAGGGGTTATTCTGCAGGTACCCTGGGTCAGATAAGGGTCAGACAACACACAACCTTTATGGAGGATTACCTCTCCAGGGGGATCTGACTGAATGGTTGTTAATCCCACGAGGGCCCTTATAATTGATTCTGATACCTCTGATCTTTAACAGGGAGTCTCAAGGCCCCTCTTGGGTGAGACATACCTACTTCAGGGAGGGAGGCCCCTTTCATCCACTTTATCCTATTTGTGTGCATATTGGCCTTTTGTTTAGTTTATTTTGGTGTGCTCTTTGATCATTAGTTGGCCTTAGGATTTTGTATTGCATCTTGAGTCTTCATTATTATGGACAGTGGAGCGCCCATGACTCCCTCAGTTAGTGCTACCCACCCCAATGTCTTTTCTCATTTCATGGGGACGAATCAGTCTATGTTTCCTAGTGGTATGCATAACCATGATACTAAACCAATACCTTGGGCTTCTAATCATTTTTATCATGGTATGCCAGACATGTCTTCGCACTTTCCATCCTCTGTCTTGTCTCCTTATGTAAATCCTAGTTTTGGGTCTGGGGGCATGATGCCTCCTTATTATCCCTTTTCGTTTGGTGGGAGTCATATCCCTCAAACAACTCTTACAATAGGAGGTTGGAATATTCATTCCTATGGATCCACTTTTCCAGGGGAAAGTGCTCAAATGGGTGGTCATTCTACTTATTACCCTCCTTCCATCTATCCTCCTTCCACTATGTCAGTTCCTACGAACGATTTTCCCATGGAGGACCTCCATCTGTCCTCTGGTATTTCATCTAGAGGGATTCATTTTTATAGTATGGGAAACCCCCTTCATGAAGTTCCTTCGTCCAGGGGAAACACATATCCTCACATGAGTAACCCTTGTCATGTCACTCTCTCTTCACAAGCGGCGTCCTCAGTGTCGATGCCCTTAAACCCCTTTATGAATCAATATGGAGGAGGATACTATCCTGCCGGACAAGGCCATGGTGTATACCAGAACCCTTATTGGCCTGTAATTTCTCAAAACTAGTATTTCTCGAAACGTTGGTATCAAATGTCACAACCAATTGCCGCCACAAGTCTAGTCATTGCGTTTCATACTAGCATTATATCACCAACCTCTACTAGTCATGTTGGATATTGGTCGAAAACCTCTGCAAGTCATGTTGAAGACCTGCAACCAGCCGCTTTAAGTCATGCTGGGGGCACAAGTCTAGTCACTGCTAGTCACATTGCACTTCCATCATCAACATATGCTAGTCATGTTGAAGGTTCATCACCAACCTCTACAAGTCATGTTGGAGATTTGCTACTAGCCTTTTCAAGTCATGTTGGGAGCATGTAACTAGCCACTACAAGTCATGTTGGGGGAATTCATACAATTGAGAAGCCTAGATGTGTAATATGTAAGCCTAAGTTCCTTTGTAGGATTTGTAAAGGAGATCACCTTACTCGTTTGTGCCCTACTACTTCTATGGTTTTGAGTTGTCCTTGGTTTCTCAACCTTCTTTGGTTGATAAGCAGTCATGCTGATGCAATCATTGGCTGACACCCCTCTTCCTTTAGGAGGTGATGCATCTCTTGACCTTTTTGTCTCGCATCTTGTTCAACCAGTGGCCATGTCGATGCAATCTTTGACCAACACCACTCTTGTTTTTGGGGGTGATGCATATCTTGACCTTGTTGTCTCACATCCTATTCAACCAATGGTTGAAGAAGTGGTCATGTCGATGCAATATTTGGTTGATCCCACTCTTCTCTTGAAGAGTGACAAGCATAAGGAAGTGACATTGCCGATGAAATATTCGGTCAATCCCACTCTTCTTTTGGAGGGTGATGCGTCCTTTGACCATGTCCTTAGCATTTCTAGTCCTATACCTTCTGAACAAGGGAGAATTCTACTCTCTCTGTGCACTCTCCGTCCAAGTCCTACAGTGGTTTCCTTTGATTGGAATGATCTTGTAGAGCCTCGACTTCCCTTCTTATACACCCTTCCAGATAAGGGGCATTATTTGATATGTTGTAGAAAAGTAACCTCTGCAAGTATTTTATCCTCTTCGACTTAGAAATATTTGGGTTTTCCCAAGCTTGTGTCAGATATTTGTGAGTTGTTCACTTCCGATAGAAGTCCTACAAAAGAACCTTGGCCTCCCCCATTATATGCTTCTTATAGAAACATTCACGAGTCTGATTTAAGCTCTTTTCTGACTCTCTCAAAAAGCGAAAAGATTGCCAAGTGAACTTGTCTCTTTCACACTCATAAATTGGATTTGAAAAGACATCTATTTGGTGCAATTTTATCCCTTTTTCAAACCAAGTAGACTAATATTACGAAAAAGGAAATTTTTTGACGTTAACTTGTAATTGCATCTCATTCTCTTTCTTGTAGTATTGAGCCTATTTCCGGTTTTCTCTTTTGTGTTATAAGCCTTTCGTCTCAGCAGTTTGCATCATTAACCAAGAAGAGCCTTGTTTATATCCTTTGCAGCTTGACACCCTATACCGAAGAGGAAACCTTCCCTCGAGTCTCCATCTCCCACATGCACCTCCTTGAATTGAGCATAGGTATGTTCCACTGTTGGAACTAGATTGTTTACTTGTGACACTCATTTCCTTCTTTGTATCATAGCATTTATTTGACTATGAAAAAAACAAAAAAAGACAGGTGGGAAAAGAATATTATCTTATATTGGAAGTAGTTGTGTCTCCTTTGAACAAAGCACAAAATTTTTGAGTCCACATATCATCAATTTTGGGTTTAGCATGACCTTAGGAAGTTGAGCTCATTATGTAGAGTTTACTCCCCTGACTAGTTACTCTTCCAGTCCCTATGGAGAGTTTGATTGATGCCTCCTGTATCTCAAAGTTTCATCATCGAGTCTATGCTGCCAGAGTCTTCCATATGTCTCATGATCTTGTTCAAAGGATGTCTATCAACTTGTGTCAGCCATTCATCATAAATCTTGACTTTGCATGTCGGTCGTACCCTCAGTGTGTCTCAGAGTTACATGAAGTTGTAGTCCTATTGTGCACCCTGGTCCTACTTTCATCATTGTTAGGTAACCTTGAACCCAACAGTTGACATTTCATCATTGGTCACTGACTGGGTGGTTTCCCTTGTGTTCAACGGTAATAAATCTATTCACACATTGGGATTTGTGTAGTGTATTGGATGCCATTAGACTTATTGGTGGTTTCCTCGCCTTTGTCAGCATTTTTCCTTATTGGTTGTTACTCATAGGGTCTTTTCTGTGTACCGCTTGCATCTGGCACATGTGAAAGACGCACATGGTCGTTGGTTCGTGAACATGTTCTTCGTCCAATTTCCTCCAAACATCAAGCTCCTTCTTTAAACCTCATGTTGAATGATGAGAGATACCTCAATTCTCTCCTTTTAGCGGGTCTCCTTCCATCGAATTCATCCCATATATTATGGAGATGAGATCTAGAGTCCTATGAGTACCTAGAAGCTTGCAGTCATTAGTGTCAAGTTCTCTCACCATCGACAATTGGGAATACATCAATGTCTTCTGATCGATTGATTCTTCAAGTGTTCGACCCCGACACCTCTATTCACACTTGTAAGAATGTACTCGATGCCTTGATACCTAATTTCATTATCGTTAGGTTGTCTCACATTTTTTAGCGGTATACCTTAATGATTGGTAATCAAACGAAGTCTCGTTGTGTTCAACTTCAACTCCTTTATTCACACGATGTAGACTTGCACCTTTGGCAGATCATGTAGAAGACTTGAAGACATCAGTTCATAGTCACAAATTTCTTGAGTTGTTTCTATCTTTCATTGGACCAGTACCTATATGACTTCAGTGATCGTGGGAGATCAGATTGTACTCCATTGTATACAGATATCTTCAGATTGATTTTGAGACTGGTTTCACTAGGCCTTGTTTGTGACTATAACATCCTTTAGCATGAAACCACCTTTCTATTTCCTACTCATGTCCATGAACAACTATTTGGTATATTTTCACATGGATCTGCAGTGTAATTCAAATTGGCAGCCATGTGCGCAAAGTCAATACAAATTGTAATATTCTCATGAGCAACTAGTTTTTCTAGCTGGTTCCCCATTACTCCACTTCTGGGTATTATAATGTATTTTAACCATCACAGATACTCCTCTGACCTCACACATTAGGGGGCATCTGTTATAGAAATATTTTCTTCACCCTATGCAAATTTGATTAGAAGACCTTGTCCTATTTCCCTATGCAGACTTGAGGTCCCTTTTTGAAAATCTGAAAGATAAAAACAATATTTTTCCACATATACACACCCTAACTGTTATACAACATGTGGATACATAGGTTTCACCACTACAGACCACGTACATCAGTTTTTTTGTCCAAAATTAAAAAATGGTGTCAGGTTTTCATGTCACGTCACGAGATCCATGATCCTTGACATTCCATATACTGGAAATGTTCTGACTCGGCCCTTCAGTTCCACTTGAAGGCTATAAATGGGCCAAATCCGAGCAATGGAAAAGAGGAGAAGAATTCAATTTTGAGAAAAGTTACTATGGAGAAATTATTCACTTCATATTGAGTCTGCATCCCTTTATCCTTTTAAGTCTAAACTCATTGTTCAACCCCCAAGCTCTTCCCTACATGATTGAGAACCTCATTGTCTCTCTTATATGAGCTTGCCTTTGGTGGAGGATTGAAGTGGCAGAAGCCTATATGGAAGGGACTTATTTTCTCGGTTCCAAACCGTGCCAACACAAAAGTTTGTAATTCATTCACTTCTGTTGATTACATTTTAATAGAAATACTCTTTTCTCGTCCAATTAATATCTTGCAATTATTTGAATTTTTATTCCATGGGCATATTTGTTATGAATGTTGATGGATTATTCTATTGAATGTGCTAAAATTACATATTATCACCATATGCTTGCGTTTCTTGGTTGTCGAGGACAAGTTGCATGTGTATTGCTTTGAGTCAAGTGCTCAATGGTGGACTTCATCGAACATCTGGACGAGGTAGGCATTTTATCTTGTCTTGTTAGAATATTTGTTTATATAGCATATTTGATATTAGAGTTAATTTATGCAGTCATTTCTGTCTGTTGTGGTTTACCCCTAGCCATAGAGAGATTTTCCTCGTAACATTTTCGCCAACCTGAAACTTGTGAGGAACCCAATGTTGGTCATTTCATTGCTTATACTTGACATTGGCCTTCTCCAAGATATCATCAACTTGTTGTTGGAGGTTCTGGATCCATTCAACATATTTGGCTACTCCATTTGATTTGGTAAACTTGGTCTCCATCAAATACCATAGGCTAGACCAAAAGGTATTGAGAAACCTACCATCCCTATCTGAAATAATGGTCCATGGTAGCCCGAAATGAACCCAAACATTCTCAAAGAAGAGCCTAGTATTGGCCTCAAATATGATACTCTTTTTGCATGGTGTCAAAATGGCCATCTTAGAGAACCAGTCGACAACAAAAAAAAACACAATCGTGACCATGTTTGGTGGAGGGAAAACTTGAAATTTAATCCATGGATATGGACTCCCAAGGCTTGTTTGTGGTAGGAAGAGGACTATATATCCCTTGCTTCTTGATGGACAACTTAGCGATGAAATAAGAATTGCATGACTTGATATATTGGTCGATGTCATGTTGAATCTTTAGTCAGTAGAAATGATTTTGAAGTACTATTGTCATCTTCTCCACACCGAAGTTCCCTAGCACCCAACTATAATGTGCCTCTCAAATTAGCTTTGCACACCTGCTTGAAGGAACACAAAGATGGCCTAGATAGCAAAAGAGCACATCTTAGAGGTGGAAGTAAAAAACTTGGTTGCCAACATTCAGTGTCTGATAAGTAGCAGCAAAGTTAGAGTAATTGTTGTATAATTGTGGCCACCTGGAGGTCTCGTGCCCATACGAGTTAAGAATTGTGGTGATTTCCATAATTGGGGGTTGATTGAGGTAGTTTGCAACATGGTTGTCGCTTCCTTTCTTGTACTTAAAGTTCAAGTGGAACTATTGTAGGTATGTGGACCATTTTTTGTGGTGGCCATTCTATAGATTTCCTTGTGTCTACATGAATTTTAGAGGCTTGTGATCAGTATGGATGATTGTTTCCTTTCCCAGAATATAATGCTTCCACTATCAACATGCCTGCACAATGGAGTACATATCCTTGTCATAGGTGGGATATCTACGAATACCATAAGATAATGTTTCACTATGATAGGATATTGGATGTCCCTATTGAGTGAGGGAGACACTGCTAGCATAGTCAGAGGTATCTGTGTCAATCTCAAGTGGTTATTGCAGGTCTGGAAATGTGAGGAATAATACATAACATAAGCGGTGTTTCAGATCCTGAAATGATTTATGTTGTGATTCAACCTAGGAAAACCTGGCTTTATCTCCCCTTTGGTCACTTGAATTAAGGGCTAAGCAATATTATAGAACATCAACACAAACCTATGGTAGAAGTTTACGAAGCCCAAGAATCTATGGAGCTATGTCAGGGTCATTGGGGCTGGCCAATCACGAATGAATTGGATCTTGGATAGGTCCACATGCACCCCATCTTCATCAATGATGTATACAAAGTATTGGATTCTCTACATGTTGAATGAGAATTTATCCAGATTGGAATATAACTTGTGTTGCCATAGGGTTCTCAAGACCTACTGAATGTGTCGTAAGTACTCTTTCCAGGTATGACTAAAGATGAGGATGTCATCCAAATAAACGACCACAAAAGAGTTTGTGAATGACAACAAGATATCACCCATCATCCTCATGAATGTCTCTATATCATTAGTTAAGACAAAAGGCATGACCAACCACTCAAAGAGGCCTTATTTAGATTTGAAGGTTTTCTTCCATACATCAGTTGGTTCTATAGGAACCTGGTGATATCTTAACTTTATATCTATCTTACTAAAGAACTTGGCACCCTTAAGTTGATCAAGAAGACCATCAATTCAGGGGATCAAGTGTTGGCTCTTGATAGTGATTTTTTTAGGGCTCTATAATCAATATAGAGCCACCAAGTCCCATCCTTGTTATGCACCAACACAATTGGTCTCCCACAAGGTGAGGATCTCGGTCGAATGTGACCCTTTTGGATGAGTTGATGAATTTAATGCTTTATTTCCTTAATATCTAGAAGGGAACATTTTTATATTGGACCATTGGGTAAGGGGGAAACAGGTATCAAATCAATGGGATGCTTGACCTGACAGTGTAAAGGAACCCCTATAGGTGAAGTAAAGAGGTCTTTGTACTCCTATATAATATTTTCCACCTATTTTGGCTATGTAGGGAGACCTTGTGCTGAAGTTGTGGTGCTTGCAGTAGCCTTTCATTCACTTTTGGACCAAACCATGAAGAGGAAAAAATTTGTAGTCTGAAATATTACCTTTTGGCATTGTTTTGCTGAGATCGATGAAATTGTAGTGGTCATAACTACCTATGGTACCCTATAGGGATGACCTCCCAAAGTAATAATGGCACTATGGTTGGGACTCATAAATAGTATGACGTTTAAACATATAAGGTTTTCCTAAGAGAAAATCAAAAACTTTGAATGGGTAAACATCACATAGTACCTCATCTTTGAAGGGCTTGATGCCATAGGACAAGAGGAACTGCTAGCTAACGCAAAGGTATCATCCTTGGCACAACCAAATGATGGTATATAGTTGTGGGTTTGATGTCGTCAATAACTTTGATATCTTGATGACCTTGACTGGGGTTAGGTTCTTCTATATCCAACCATAAAAAATGAAATGTAGTGAGTAGTGAGATCCCCTTCACCCACATATGTGAATGGAAGAGGCACTCCCATTTCTTAATCTCCTCTGATTTTCTAGTTGTGTTAAGAACCAAACATCAACATACCATATAAAAACCTCAAAAAAAGTACTCAACGCCTTGAAGAAGAGATAATTTCAGATAATAAGCCTCTTCGAGGGGGCAACCTCCTTTTACCCCACTTAAATGTTCAAGTACGAGATGATTCAAAATGAAAATGTCTCCTTGGTATATATAGGAGACTAGTAGGTATAATTACAAATAATGTCCTAAAGCCGACATAATTAAAATAACATTACTAATCTAAATTACAACTAATGGCCTAAAGCCGACATAAATAAAATAGCATTACTAATCTAATA
>JZKD02S0357225.1:850336-863877 GCA_000966675.3 Picea glauca | reverse complement strand
CCTCTCTCCCCCTCCCTCTCTCACTCATGGCATTCCATTCCCTCTCTCCCAACTCTCTCTCCCCCACTGGTGTGCTTTATCATTTGAAAACACATTGATGTGTATATATGACCAAAACGCATCGATGCATTTAATTGAGATAAACATCGATGAATGACCTCTGTTGTTTCCTCTGCAAAGAAAAACCTCCACAAAATTTAAATACAGATGTTTGCATTTTCATTATGCAAATGTAACTGTCTTACAATGCATTATTACTTACACATCGCACCAGTACATTATTAATTACACGTCACATTAGTGTGTTTCAAACTGTCTACCGCACTAACTGAAGCAAGTTAGAAAAATAACACGTGCTTACTATCAAAACTTTAAAATTTATTACGAAAATAAATAAGTGTTATGTATACCACCCCAGAGCATTATGAATACCACACTAGTGCGTTACACACATAATAGTGCAATGAAAAACATAACTTTTGATCATTCTCTTATTTGATTCAAACAATTTTCAGTGCATCCCCCCCAAATAAAAGGTTTTCATAGTTACTTTCAGTATTGGAAGCCCTAATTTCCTGACTGTTATTTTGTTTTCTCCTTCTATATTTCACAAGAAGAATTTTTTTGAAGCACAATTTCTTTATAGGGTTTTGTTATTTATATATGGGTGTTTTCTATCCATTGTAATGAAACGACTCGTTGCATTGGATCCTAAACGCTCAGGTTTTTTGTTTTTAAAAAACATCTTCGCGGTGACTGGTGCACTATTCACACAGTAAGCACACCGGAGCATATTTGTTTGTAAACAACACCGCTATATTTCAATTCGAAGATTTTAATTTTGGCGGTGCGCAATTTACCAAAATACGCACCAAATTACATTTATTACAAAGCGAACTATTGAGTTTAAAATGGAAAAATCATTGTTTTATATGAAAATCGTCATTCCTTAAATTTCTTCAATGCTTGATGACGTGTACTAAATAGTACTTAGGAAGTCGTGCTTTTCTTAATTCATAAAGCACCGACTGAATATAAAAATTTGTAAAATGTTTTTAGTTTCACAACAACATTGTTATACTATACCGATGCATATATGTATGTATGACACTTCGATGCATACATATTTTTGTTAAGACCGTAGAGCGAATTATCTTAATATACGCATCAGGTTCTTTTTTTTAAAATAATATTTTTTTTTATATTTTTTCCCTGGGAGATTTTTAAAATTTAAAGGGATAAACAAGGGGAAAACAAAGACATGTCAGTAGGGATGTCCAAACAAATGTAGAAGAAGATGTCAAAAGAAATGAACATAATTTTGTCACAAGATGAACCATACCAACTACAATGTGCATCAGAGGTATGTAATCATTTTTTTTTTTATTTACATTGAATTTAAGTATCATATGAAATACTAATTTTCAATAGGTTTGTTGCATAAAATAAAAACAAATAGAATCTATTCATCACATAAGACAAGACAACGAGGAATACAATGGTTGATCACAAACTTTGTGAGTATTTAAGTTTTCAACATTTCTTAAATTTTCATGTGTGTTGTTACATTTATATTTAAATAATTAATTTACACTTATCCATGTATGTCTTCTACTAGGCGCTAACATACAAAGAGGAGCCAACCCATGAATTGATAAAAATTGGGTTGAGTATGCGTTGTGAGTATATGTTGAAGAATGAAAGTTTAATCGAACAATTTGTAAGTAGTTATGTTGTTTAACTTTCCTTGTTTTATAATTAATGAAAAAACAAGAAAATTTTGTATTGATTATATCGACTATGCTTTGTCATGTCGTATTAAACATGTAGGAAACAAAGTATGGAATGCAGACATAAGAGGATATTTTGAGAGAATTCATGAAGCATATCTTCGAAAGAATTTGTATTGTTTATGAAAGACTTGGTGCCAAGGTATGTTTTTTTTATTTACGCAATCATGTATATTCTAGTATATATATAAATATAAATATACTTATCACATTTTATTTCAATATTTGTATATGGAAGATGAAAGGGTAGAACATAAAAAAACAAGTCGATCATCAAGAAAACATTATGTTAAAAAACCAAAGTACAATATCACCTACAAATGATAAATAAATGAGGCATGCACACAGCTCGAGCAATGCCAACAGTTCAATTGATGAATGACAATCAATATAATTGAATGTTACTACAAGTTGTATGTTTTAAAAGATTTGTCTATGAAAATAAGAGATTTTGTTTAATGTACTCAACATATTGTTCCAATTGCACGAGGACATGTTACCAATAAGTGTAAGAATTACAAATTGGTTGCAATTTGATTATTGTACTACACCAGTACATTGCCATTTTTTGTATGACAATGGGTCTCTTATTCATATATAATAAAATAGATTTTTTATTTCTTTGCATTGTCGAATGTTGTAAAATGTTGTGTTCCTGAATAAATAATATGATTTACATTGATACAAATAATAAAGGTTTAATTGGTTGGATAACGCATTAATGAAATAACATAAATAACATAAATATTATTATAAAAAATATTTTATTTTGAAATAATTAATTGAAAATTTGTAAAAAACAATGAAGTAAAATATATACATATCAATACATTGTATTTTTTTAAATTCACTAGAGCCATAATATAGACATCGGTGTGTTTTGAGGAGTCATACACACTGGTATATATTAATCATAATAACGCAGTGTCACGAACTATTGAGAAAACACATCGTTCCATAAATGATATAACATACAAGAATATTTATCATTTCAAAATTGTACAATGGTCATGTTTGAAATATTAATTGGGGTGCTAAAAAAATTATCGTACTGATGCGTTATATTTATTATTTGCACTGTAGAGCTAACTATTATTTAAGCACTGAGGCCTTTACTATATTATACGTACTGGTACATACTAAAAATAATGTTGTTGACATATCGGTATGTACTAATTACAGAAGTATCGGGGCACATTCTATATTAAACGCACTCAGTCTCAAAATAACATTATCACATCGGAGCTAACTATAACTTAACGACATCGGAACATACTAATCCTAAAGCGCACCGGTTTTGTCTATAACCTTATCGCACTAGGGCGTACAAATACTAAAGCACACCAATACATCATAAGAGAAACATACAGACTTGGTGCATAATAATTATAAGAGCATCAATGCTTTGCATACGAAGAAAAATGGGGAATCGGTGCACATTAGTTATAAATGCACCGAAGCGTGTTTTTATTATATTCAATTATGGGTCATTTTTATTATATTATTGTGCCGATGCGTTTTAGTATACTAACACACTAGTGCGTATATTTCAATATCGCATCGGTTCGTTTTGAAAAGAAATGCACCGAAAAAAAAAACCTCTACTACAACCTCCACCCATTCAAATGTTTTTAGTTATATAGAACATCCACTAAAATCTCTGCATCCAACATAGGAGGTTGTAGCGAAGGATTTTTTTAAAAAATTATCAAATTTTGTTACACTAAAAACCTCCGCAAAAACTTCTCCTAGAAAGTGTTCTCTTTGTAGTGACATATACATTTTTTGATTCTAAACTAATAATAATTAATGTAATTCATATTTTCCTCGATATGAATTCATGTATTTCTGATATTTTCACAATTCACTGAGCGACGTCCATGGAGCCCTTAGCACATGCCGTGAACTGAAAGCGGGTGTGGGAAGGGGAGTGTTTTAGGGGGCATGGGAGGAAATTAGTGAAGAATTGATTTATTTTCTATATGATTTGGTTGAGGAGAGGGGATTTTGGTGTCCGTCGTGATTTTGTTGAGAGAGCGGTTTTTGTGGTCGGTGTGAGGGAAAGGGTTTGAAAATTGAGTATATATAGCAGGTGCCGTGGACAGAACGTGGAGGATTTTGAAAAGACAGACAAGGAGTTCGCAGTTGGCAGCTAATTTGGAGTCGAAATCCGTTTCTGCTACAGAATTGGCACATGGCAGCCTGTTGTTGTGGTCCAAGGAATAGCAATAACAAGAGATTGATCGATGTATCCACTAAATTAATTTAATTAATACCCATTTTCGTCCATATATCCATATCCATGGACGATTGATTAATTGTATGGAAGCCAAAGAATGAAAAGCCTCAATTGGAAATTCACAATCCACTATATTTATAACGGATTCTATTATTTTATTAATACATCCAGGTGTCCGTTCGCCCCGGGATTTCTTCTGCAATTCCGTAACCAATTAGGGCATTATAGATCGTATAAATTTCTAACTTTATGCCAATCAGTATTGTTTTTTGTTTTGTTAGAGACGAAAATGCAGGGTTCTTAGTGTTGTAATGCATAATTTACATCTTGAGCAGTTCGACTAAGTGGTTCTACTTTTATTTTCCGGGACATCTAAATGGAATTTTTAAAATCGAGAAAGAAGGCAGTTACTGTGCTGAAACTTTCAACTCATGAAGTCTCCCAAGTAAATTTCAATAATATTGTTCACAATAATCTGAATTTGGTTTGCCAAAATGGTTGGGGACTCTCATTGACATTGATAGAGTGTACCTTGCCAATTTCATTGGTGGTCTGTATTTCTATGAAATTGACAAACACATTTTTTTATGTCTTGAACCGAAATTTGCTTGCTATTTTGCAACTTGCTTTGGTGTGCCTTCTTTTTGTTAGGTTTTTGACTCTTGAGATTGAGTGAAAAAGTTTGTTTCATTTTTAATGCCTCAACTGTAGATCTATTGAGTACTTTGTTCCTCTTATAATATACAGGAGTAGTATGATTGTCATGGCATGCATTAGTTAGAATGCATTATTTTGCTAATCATCTGCAAATCCTTGAATATCCAGTCTCTACTATTAAAAGTGTAGTAGTAAGACAACTATGATCTTGGTGTTTGTTGCTTTGACCTTGTAGCGATCACCTTCATTTGTAAGCTGTCATGGGAATTTGTCTTAGTTGGAGAAGATATCATTTGGAGGGAATTTCAGTCTTTTTAGTCACAAGTATTTATTTTGCTGCAAGGGCAAGTGAATACAATTTCTTCTCTAGATGGCCAGCAATAAGCAATAGGAGCTGTTTTAGTTTATGTGTCCACATCTCAAGCATATGCAACGACCGCTAGAATTTATGGAACCTTTTCTTCTTTTCCACTGGTTGTCCAAGCATGGGGCCTCTTGACATTATAACTGATATCAATCAGTATCCAGAAGGAAAGCATGTTCCATGAAAGGTCCGATCGACCAGAATGTCAGTTCTACGTGAAGATAGGTGATTGTAAATCTGGCATGACATGTAGATACCATCATCCCGAGGAGAGGATCATATTCACAACAAACAGTGTCTTTAATAATCCTCTTGGGCTACCCCTACAACCTGTAAGATTTTGCTTGTTTCTTCTGTCCTCCTTTGCTCTGATTTTCTTTCGAAAATTGGAAGTAGATCATTCATGCTTGATATTGCTTTGATGTTGATAATGTTAAATGTGTTTAATTGTTTACAGTGTAGTATGTCATCCCATGTTTCTATGTATTTTCTATGGGTGAGCTGTAGTAGTTCTTATTCCTTTTCTCCTACTTAAGTATTCATACCTTTGTGATTAGAGTCTTGCAGGCACCTTAAGAAATTACTTTTGTATGGAATCTTATGACATGTCTGAGATATAAAATGTGGAGTGCATATTTTTCTGCATATTGGAAATTGTTCTCATATTGTGAATATAATCACTTTCTTCTGGATTGCATACGGTTAGACCAAACTAGGAAAAGAACATTTCACCTTGAATATGCAGTTATCAACGATACATGTTTCCTTCAATGAGTAAGTACCACTTATACTAGAAGTTGTTAGATTTTACCTTGGATAAGTGATGTACTATCCTGGGAACACTTATGAACACATCAGTTCTGTAGTACAAACTAGGCAGTAGTAGGGCCCACTTGCCCTTTCTTATTCTCAGCATAGGGTGCACTTCCTCTTTCTCAGAATTAGAAGTATGGTGCATTCATAATGAGGGAGTGGTCATCAGTGTGCATGTGCATGTATTAGTAAGTCTGCATGTGAAGGTACATGCAACTTTTTTTCCATGGAAAAAACCGTTAATTTGATATTTCAAAGTAGAAATCAAAATACACTTTGACTTAGCATTTTAGCTCAAAGAATGATCATGACTGTCCAGGCCTTCAGAAAGAGCAAAAACTGTCCAATTGATTTCTATCTAGATATCATATTTATACAGTCCTCTTTACAGCCCTAAAGACAAATTTTCCAGGTAGCAGTTGAATTCTTAAAACTGGTCCATCTCAAAGTAGCTAAAGACACTTTGAGTTTTTTGGCATCCTAGGTTTAATTGATCAACTCCTGGTGGGCACATTTAATTACTTTCACCCTCTTTTTTTTGTTCTTCTGCATTTGGTAACATTTACAGTGATTTACTTGCCCATACCTCTACGGTTTAGGTTGGTACCTTGCTGGTTGGGTTATTGCATCTCTTCCATGTTAATCAGAACTATGGCAATGGATATATGGTTGGTTGTAACTTTTTTCTGAAAACTAGACTTGGTCAAAGCATTCAAAATGTTGCTACATGTGTATATTTAGATTGAGAAGATTAGAAGGAATCCATTTTACATTGGTTGCTCATTCTACTAAAAGATTGAATTATGATTTGTTTCTTTGAAGTAAATGAATGAATTTTGCATCAAAGTTTCCTTCAATGTGTGAACATATGTTGGAGGGTTGGTTACGAGGGTAAATTGTTGTTAATGTTTGGAGTTGAATTTAGTTTAACATGCTGGTTACCTTATCTGCATGAAAAGGTGCATTTGAATTGTTACAAAATACTAAGAATGAAAGTTCATCAATTTGGGTTGTCACTGATTCTGTTGCACTCGTGAAGCTTGTTTTGTGGCCCTTGAATTACTGAATTAATATATATTTAAAGGATTCCTTCAGATGTCGTTGGCATATACTCGAGGCCTGTTGTGCCCATATCATGGTCTAGAACAACGAGATATTTTCTGTCAACACTTCTGAAACCTTTTCTACCATCAAACAATTATCTGAAAATAACATGGAATTGAAAGGAGATCTTTGTCAAATATGGAATGATTTTGTTCGTGCACAGGACTGGCCATCTTAACTAAGTCTTGTAGCCAGAGAAAGTATGTGTTATTTGAGTAGTACACATGAATATAATTTCTTTGGCTATTGTTTCCCAAATTTTTCTGTTTTGATCCAAACCTGTGGCACCATCAGAACATGTCTGGAAACTTGTCTAAGGGCAACGCAAGGAGATCTGCTACAGGAGGTGCATCCACATCAGGTTCAGATGATTCTTTCACTAATGTTGAAAGACATTTGTGTAGGTCAGAAACTTCACTTGCCGGAGGTCTACCTCCACTTGGAAGGTAAGAAGGGCTATCTGCTACTCAACTCTGTTATGGAAGTTACTAAGACAGTAAGGTTTTTAAATCTCCTGTAAAAAGAACAATGGTTTTATGAATTAGGGAAAAAGGGATCTTGCTAACTTTATGGATTTAACTACCTTTCTATATTTCTACTTGTAATGTGTGAAAATTTTGGTTATGTCCCTGGCTTAATGGAGCTTTCCTTTTACTAGTGTTGTTGCAGAGTATGTTTCCTCAGGCCTACCTTATAAGCTTACTTCTATTGCATTCCACGAGGCCACACTTTTATCATGCAAATTATCAAATACTTCACAAGCGTATTTTAAACTCCCACATTTTGCAGACATGACTACAAGGGAACTTCCCACAAATACATCCAGCTTAAACTCTATTCTGATTATATAATCACGACTCTCCCTGTCGCGTGGAAGAGCTGCCAAGTTGGCACAACCTGAAAGAATACATGTAATGGTGACGGAATTGGCTTTGATACCTACGCACTGCATTGCACAGAAGATATTTAATGCCTCGGCATCATCTCCAGTCTGGGCATAAACTCCAATTATTGAGATCCACAGATTCAGATTAATATGATGTGAATATTTGGCATAAGTATGGCTTTTAGCCGGCACATGGAAATGATTTTGTAACTTATGTTCTTACATTTTGTCCCTCTTTTCCTCATATCCTCTCTTTTAATTTCTCTGAAATCCAACCTTTTTACTGCACACATTATTATATTTATGCGTTTGTAATTTGCTCTTAATGCTTTCTTTAACTTCCTAGCCAACTACGTTAACCTTAGATTTTTATCGGTCATTAAATAGGATGGTAGCCATTCACACAAGGTCTCAGAACAACTGATATAAGCAGTGGTTCCGTGCTGGTTGACTACTAAAGATCATAAAAGGTTGCTGAAGGTAAACTGTGTTAATTATTAGATCATTGGCATATCTGATATGTTCCATTTAAGTGTGTCTTACTATTCAAAGTTGTTATAACCACCAAAATGATTTTTTCACAGCTAAATGTTCCTCCTTATTAAATGGATTTGAATTTTGAGTCAAAAGGGAGCTCAACTAGGAGGTTGACCAACTCCTACTAAAATGGATCTTTCCTGGATATATGTGCAGTAGTAGTTAGAGTAACCCCAAATGACAACATTCCTTAAGGGATGACCTGTCGACCATATCTTCATCTAAAATAAGGGATGACCTGTCGACCATATCTTCATCTAAAATAGCCAGTGACCTCCATAAAGATGACATGTTTAAGGGTTCACTGCCTCGGAGACCTCTTTTAAGTGATCATTTTATAAAAAAAATATGCGTGTACCTTGCAATTCCTTTGTTGATGCAGGAATAACATCTGTTCCAAATCCATTTGCAATATGGTATCTAACCTGAGAAGTTTGAGAAGAATGTCTATATGCGAGACATATATCCCTATTGATGAAATAGATGGTTTCTTATCAGCCTCATTGGGTGACAAATCAAGCACTGCTGCATCTACTTTCATAGCTTTTAGATCACCCTATGTCCCAAAGGGAAGGTTAGGCAACGATTCCCAAATGATTTTTATAGTGCAACATCTGAAGGGATAGTGTATCTACGCTGCCAGACTTCCTGTAAGTAGCAATTTATTCAACTATTGGAGATATGTCTTTCAGGTTACAAAGCTGTTATTTGACCCTTCATTGAAAGTTGTTATAACTATTTTCATTTCTGAGTGCTAGACAGGTCTGAAATATGCATACAAGTCTTTTATAGTAATATTGCAAATTCCTCCTGAACAAGTCTGAATAGAATGTGGCCAGCATTATCCACCATGCACTAAGAAATCTATCCACCATAGCAAATGATTGCTTAGTGCAGTTCGATATGTAACCAAGTACTTGGTATATCGTGCATGCCATGGTATTTTGGCTTAATTCCCGAGCATTATCCACCGCGGTTCATTGTCCCATCACGGGAAGCTGTCATCCAGTCAACCTGGCGTTGTTGTCGCTGTTAGCACCACTTCCAAGTGATGGCTTCTGCCTATGTGGACATGGACAATCGAAAGGTCAGGCAATATAAATTTGAATTTGAACTTAGTATAGAGGCGGGCTTTATTTGAAATTGAATGGAGGGAACACGGTTTTGAAATTGAATGGAGGGAACACGGTTTTAGCTGTGCCCAAAGATCATCTTTCCACATTCTTTCTGTTTTTGGAAGCTCCGAGCACCGTCAGTGTTGGGTGGGAAGCCATCTCTGCCTCAAAAATACCTTGACAACCAAATGGCTTGTGTGCTTGTTGATGACACAACAATACATTATGCTTCAGTTGTAGATAGTGCAACAATGGGTTGCTTTTTGCTGCTCCAAGAAACAAGGTTTCCTCCAAAGAGAAAATCATATCCGGAGGTACTCTTTCGATCATTCAAGCTACCTGCCCAATCTGCATTTGTGTATGCTACAACATTTGAATCATTATGAGAGGTATAAAACAATCCATAAAATTTAGTACCACTTACATATTTGAGAATCCTTTTGGCTGCCCGCCAATGGGACTCGTGAGGTCGATGCATGAACCTAGCAACTAGACTGACAACAAACATAATGTCTGGTCTAGTGGATGTCATATACATAAGGCCGGCAATCAGAGATCTATGAAGGAAAACATCACAAAGTGGACTTACATCATCTTTCATCAGTTTACTCCCAACTACAAGAGGAGTGCTCACAGGTTTACAATTTTGCACGATAAACCTTTTCAACATGTCTTCAATATATTTAGCTTGACAAATAGATATACCTTCAGTTGTTTGTTGAATTTGCATTCCCAAGAAATATTGCATTTCTCCCAAATTAGACATTTTAAATTCTGATTTCATTGCCTCTTTAAATTCCTCCATAAGTGGAAATGAGGTGCCAATAAAGATTAAATCATCTACATATAAGCAAAGGATGATGAAATCCGACCCAACAACCCTTTTGTAGACAAGACTCTCAAAAGAACATTTAGCAAAACCATGATCATGAAGATAGTCATCAATTCTAGAGTACCAAGCTCTAGGGGCTTGCTTAAGACCATAAAGTGCCTTCTTAATCCTATACACTTTATCTTATTTACCGTCAATAATGAAACCCTTAGGCTGATCAACATAAACTTCTTCCTTCAAATATCCATTTAAGAAAGCAGATTTAACATCCATTTGATAAACAATTAACTTTAACTGAGATGCAATGGAAAGAAAAATCCTTACTGTTTCCATTCTTGCTATAGGAGAAAAAGTCTTATCATAGTCAATACCTTCTTGTTGCACATATCCTTGTGCAACCCAAACGTGCTTTATGTTTTGAAATGCTGCCATCCATATTAAATTTAAGTTTGTAAATCCACTTTACACCAATAGTGGATTTTCCATGAGGAATATCAACTAACACCCATGTGTCATTTTTCTGTATTTGTGCAATCTCACATTCCATGGATTGCATCCATAACTCATTAGAACAAGCTTCATTAAAACTGAAAGGTTCAACATGTGCAGAAAAAAGAAGACCAAAATTATGATCAACATACCTAGAGGTCTAATATATTTCATTTAAACTTTTTGTTTTTCTAGGAGGACTGAATGGAGATATTGCTTGGCTATCAACATGAGTTCTTATTGTTGGAGAGGACGAAGATACCCTCAATGGAGAAGTCTGTGAAGGTGAGCCCATATATCTTGCTGTAGAGAGTTGCAAAGACTCATCATTATTATAAAAAATTAAGCCTTCAATGTGTGGATTCATCACTTTAACTTCTCCTTCATTCTTGAAATAAACTTCCCCTTCATCAAAGATCACATCTCTACTAACATAAATCTTATTGGTAAGTGTATCATGACATCTATAAGCCTTACCTTCTTCTAAATATCCAATGAAAACACATCTTACATATTTTCCATCTAACTTCTGCCTTTGTTGACTAGGAATATAAACAAAGCATGTAGACCCAAATATTTTAAAATGAGAAACATTAGGTTTTCTATAAAACCAAGCTTCATAAGGAGTATAATCTTTTACCATCTTTGTAGAACTTCTGTTGAGAATATATATAGTTGAATGGACTGCATCTGCCCAATACATGTTTGGCAAACACATTTCTCTCAACATACATCTGACCATTTCTACCTCTATTCTGTTTTTCCTCTATGCTACTCCATTTTGTTGAGGAGTGTAAGTAGTAGATAACTCCTTATTAATGCCACATGAGCTGCAAAATTCCTTAAATTCACTGGAGGTGAACTCTCCACCTCGATCAGTTCTCAAGACTTTCAAATAATATCCCAATTCCTTCTCAACACAAACTTTAAACTTTTGAAAACAACTAAAAGCTTGAGATTTCTAACTTATGAAATAAACCCAAGACATTCTTAAATAATCATCTACAAATAGAAGAAAATACTTGTTGTTTCCAAGTGATAAGGTTTGCATAGGGCCACAAATATCTGAATGTACTAAAGCCAATGGCTCATATGATCTAAACTTGTAATGAGGAAAAATTTCTCTTTGTTGCTTCCCTATGGCACAACCTTCACATATATTATTATTGGACTCTATGGAAGAATGAAAACCTCTTACTAAATTCTTCTTTTGCATAAGGTATAGAGATCCAAAATTAAGGTGTCCAAACCTTTTGTGCCAAAGCCAATAATTATTGACTAAGGCCTTCAAACAAACTACATTTGATTCCATTTTTAACAAAAACATCCTATTATCAGTCATGGGAACTTCAACAACAAGGGCATTGTTGTAAAAAAAATCTTACTGTACTTTCCTTCAAAACGATCTTGTAATTGTCAGAATTCAGTTTCCCTATGCTAATCAAGTTGTGCCTTAAGTTTGGAACAAACAAGGTATCTTGAACATACATCATTTTTCCATTCTTAACTCGTATGGCAATAGTACCTTTTCCCATTACATATCCTTCATTATCATTGCCAAAACTAAATGTCCCTTTCACATTCTCATCTAGCTTCACAAACTGTTTTTTATTTCTGGTCATATGATTTGAACAACTAACCAAATACCATGTAAAATCCTCACAAGCTTCAAGTTTGTTACATGTGAGAAATAAAGTTTGAGAATTTTCACCTTCTTCCTTGCTGAAATTTGAATGAGAGGTGTCTCTTTTCTTTTGAAAGCAATGACTTTCGAGGTGGCCATCTTTATTACAATAGGTGTAGTGAAAATGACCTCTGCCGAAACTATTGCTTCTTCCTCTACCTCTAACTCTTCCACGACCTCTACCTCCTCTAAATGATGTTGAAGAAAAATCATTTCTAATAGTGGATGATTGTTTCTTCTTATCATCTACTACCTTCAACTTGATTTGGAAAGCTTGATCCAAAAGTTCCTCATTCTTTTTCAACCTGTCTTCATGTACTTGAAGGCTTCCAAACAGATCAACAAGGGTTAGTTGTGTTAAATCCCTTGATTCTTCTATAACAATAGTGACGATATCAAACTTCTTAGGAAGACTTCTTAACACTTTTTCTACAATCCTTCTATCTTCAAGAGTTTCACCATGAGCATGAATAACATTAACAATATTTTGAACTCTAGTAATAAAACATTCAACACTTTCATTTTCTTTCATAGAAAGAGACTCAAAATATCTTCTCAACATTTGATGTTTGATAACTTTTACCTTTACAGATCCCTTGTATACTTTCTCCAAGGTTTTCCAAGCATCATGGGACATTCCACATTCTGCAATCTTTGGAAAAATTGAAATATCAACTCCTGTTTGAAGAATAAACAGAGCCTTATCATCCCTTTTCCTATTCTCCTTCAATTTTATCTTTTGATCAAATGATAATGGATTATAAGCAGCTTGATCAGTTGGCTCTGTGTACCTTGTAGAAACAAGCATCCATAAATCTTGTGAGATGAACAAAGTTCTCATCTTCATACTCCAATACTCATAATTTTCCCCACAGAAAAGAGAAATCTGGTATTGGACTGAACTGTTATTTTGGGCCATTGTTAAGAACCAAACATCAATATAGCATAGAAAAACCTCAAGAAAAGTACTCAACGCCTTGAAAAAGAGATAATATCAGATAATAAGCCTCTTCGAGGGGGAAACCTCCTTT
>JZKD02S0357225.1:813357-836170 GCA_000966675.3 Picea glauca | reverse complement strand
GACGCGCATCGCCTTAGCCCCCCCGCAGGACTGGCCTAGGTCCTGTGGACGCTCAAGAGACCTGGGCTAGGCCTTCGAGGGGAGGGGGGCTGCAGTGATGCTGGGCATCGCCTCAACCCCCCTGCAGGCCTGGCCCAAGTCCCATTCATATTATAACTATGTTATAATATAACTATGTTATATTATAACTATAGTTATAATATAACTATGTTATATTATAACTATGTTATAATATAACTATGCTATATTATAACTATGTTATAATATAACTATGTTATAATATTATATTATAACTATAGTTATAATATAACATAGTTATATTATAACTATGTTATAATATAACATTCTTACATTATTAACATATTATAAAAAAAAAATTAAAATAAATTTGTGGCTTAGGTAAATTTAATGTTTTTGTTAATTTTGTTTTATTTTAGATGTTTTTTGTTTTAAATTTTATTGAATTTTGATTATTCTTTAGTGTTTTTTTCTAATTTTATTGTTAAAAGTAAAAAATTATTAAAAAGTGAAGTTGAATTTTTAAACTATATTGTGAAATTTTCATGGTATTATGTATTACCTTGTGCTTTGCATGGTAATAACATTTAAAAAGTAAACATTTAAGGGTTGATTTTGATGTTTTTTATGCAAAAATATGGGTTTTTTGGGCTAGAGTTCTCGTTTTGAGGTCACAGTTCTCATTAAGTTGGTAACTATGTTTATATACTAGGTATATATGTCGATATATATACCAGTATATGTATCAACATATACTAGGTACCAAACATATATACCGAAACATATACCTAGTATATGTCGATACATATGTCGATAGATATACTTAGTATATATACATACATGTATATATGCTAAGTATATATACCGACACTATACCTAGTATATATACTAGGTATATATGTCAGTATATATACCGGTATATATACTAGTATATATGTCGGTATATATATAAGTATATATACCGGTATATATACTTGTATATATACCGACATATTTACCTAGTATATATATAAACATATACTAGGTATATTATGTCGGTATATATACTTAGCATATATACATGTATGTATATATACTAAGTATATATAACGACATATATATCGACATATACTAGCTATATGTTTCGGTATATATACTAAGTACCTAGTATATGTCGATACATATACTGGTATATATGTCGATATATATTCTTAGTATATATACCATTATATATACTGGTATATATGTCGGTATATATACTTAGTATATATATCATTATATATACTTAGTATATATACCATTGTATATACTTAGTATATATTAGTATTTATATACTAAGTAAATATACCTATTATATATACAAGTATATATATCAACATAAATACCTAGTATATTATATCGATATATATACTAAGTATATATACCGGTACATATACTAAGTATATATATTGGTATACATACTAAGTATATATATTGGTATACATACTAAGTATATATACCGACATAATATACCTAGTATATGTTTATATATATACTAGGTAAATATGTCGGTATATATACAAGTATATATACCTGTATATATACTTGTATATATATCGACATATTTACCTAGTTTATATATAAACATATACTAGGTATATTATGTCGGTATATATACTTAGCATACATACCTGTATGTATATATACTAAGTATATATAACGACATATATATCGACATATACTAGCTATATGTTTCGGTATATATACTAAGTACCTAGTATATGTCGATATATATACTGGTATATATGTCAATATATATTCTTAGTATATATACCATTATATATGTCGGTATATATACTTAGTATATATACTGTTATATATACTTAGTATATATACCAGTATATATACTTAGTATATATGAGCATATATATACTAAGTAAATATACCTAGAATATATACAAGTATATATACCGACATATATACCTAGTATATTATATTGATATATCTACTAAGTATATATACCGGTACATATACTAAGTATATATATTGGTATACATACTAAGTATATATACTGGTATACATACTAAGTATACATACCAATATATATCAACATATACTATATATACCAAGTATATATGTATCGGTATATCTAGCTAGTATATATATCGACATATATACCTAGTATATATACCGGTATATATACTTCTATATATATCGAGTATATATACCGATATATATACTTCTATATATATCGAGTATATATACCGGTATATATACTTGTATATATATCGACATATATACCTAGTATATATATTGATATATATACTTCTCTCTCTCTCTCTCTATATATATATATCGACATATATACCTAGTATATATATTGGTATATATACACCAATATATATATAATAAGTATATATACATACTTGGTATATATACTTAGTATACATACGTAGTATATAGTTAGTATATATAGCGATATATATACTAAGTATATATACCGGTATATATACTAAAAATATATACATCGGTATATATACTTAGTATATATATATATATATATATATATATATATATATATATATATATATATATATATATAATGTAGAAGAAAAACAACTATCTTATAGATCTAGATATATAGTAACATATCAGAGAGGTTGCACGATAATACGAAGAGCATCGTGGTGAATTTATCAAAGATACAACAAACTTGATTATGCCCTACACAAAATGCGCACACTACTGCTACTGTTGCATCAATGGTGGAAACCAACACTAATGAATTTGTCATCGTCGAGGGTCTATCATCAAGGATCTGCTATGCGAATGTAGAAACTACAAACATCATATAATTAGGTATAGAAAAAAATACACAAATGGTTATCAAATGGATATAGAAAAATTTTTGTAACAAAAAAGAATTATCCAATGCATTTTCTGATGTTAGTGTTAGTTATGTTAGTATAATTCTTAAGAGAGTTGAGAGAAACAGTTTGTTGATCAATTCATCGTGAGAATTCTTTGAGACTTGTGCCTTTCAAGGGTTATGGAGTCTTATAACAACAAATGCAACAAGGCTTTGATGATGGCCTACTTGAAACCAATACGTAGTGTTAGCACCAGAAGTCACCTTCAGATTGCAAAAAAGACAAGCCTGATACCCATCCGAGTTTAGGTGGAAGCTGGTTTTATATGGATGGAGGTTAATGGACAAAATTCAGAATATAAATGACATTCAACAAAAACTGGACAAGAAATGCATAGGGGCATGAGGGCAACATTAACTTCAGTCAGGAAATTGAGTTAAAGTGAGAGCAGAGGGAGGACTTAATGAGAGAGGTGAATGAAACAACTATGGGCATCAGGCCTTCCAGCAGCTCGGGGAGGAAAATATTGAACTCAAGAGAAATATAGAGCCCAAGCTTCAGACACTGAAATATGGTGCAAGCAACACAGTTACAATAGTAGGGTGACCAAACCTCCATTATCCTACAACTGCAACAGCTCGACTGGATCTTCCATGCCCGAGCCATCTAATGTAAGAAGGAAAGGACAACACAGAGAAATGAGTAAAGCCAATCACGATGCATCTATAATCAAACCTCCATTATAACCACATAACGATCCTCAGTTGGATCATCCATACCCGAGTGTTTTAAACAATTTTTATAGACAAAATGAAAAGAAACAGAAAACTGACTTCTATTAACATAAAAGTCTCAAATCAATTACATAACCAGAGAACAACTCTGGAAGAACAAACATTATAGATGGGAGCTCTTCTCAACCAAAGACCATTACCAAATAACATAAATCCATACATATACTCAAAATTTTTGTAAACAACAACAGAGGCGTGCTTGAGCTTCCATGGCGTTGCATCTTATCATTCATACATGATCTAAGCTCTGTTGGCCCCTTCATGTCTTTTCGGTCAGACTGCTCACGCAACTTTGCTGTTAGACACAACCTCAGACTGTCTGGGCTGACAGGATGCCTTCACGGTTAGACCGTTCTGATTTTCCATTCATGGGGGAGACGATGTTTCAACCATCTCCCTCGCCTTCATAACTACTTTATCGGGACCGGGAGGAGCGAGAGTTAACTTTGCACCTGGAGAAATTGGATAAAATGAATATGGTAGGTTTTTTAAACCCCTTCTCGTATTTTCTATGCCTAGGGGCAAAATCCTTAGGAAAATCACCTCCTTTACAAAGATATGTGCTAACATTAGGCTCCATGGGGGATATAGTCCTCCCTGTGAGGCTCTAAGATCTTTAGTAGTTCCAGTCGCCTTCTGCATTGGGCTATGGAGTTGATCTCAAAAACGTTTCATTGAGGACTACAGGCTGACAAACACACTATTCTAAACGAAAGAAAATACATGGGCTCTGAAGGAGCTTATTTATGTACATTCCTATACTAATTGATTTTTTACATAGTGATAGGTGAAAGAAAACTTCCACCATAGCCATTCAAGTAACATCCTAACTGGAATCTCATCTACTCTATCAGTGATGAATAACAGATGATGCAATCGTGACCGTAGAACGATTACATCCTTCAGCTTTCCTCCAGATGGAAATGGTGGGATCAGACCTGGGGGCTTCAAAACATGGAGGAAATGAAACTGCATGTACTCTCCCACACGTTCATAGAATGGGTGGAAAACTCTAGAAAATTTGTAGTAGAAAGCATGCTCTACTCCACAACTACTCACACATGGCTAGATGTCTTTGGCAAGTGCAGGTGGGTGAAAGGATGATGCATACTAACTGCTCTTAGGCGATGGCTGCTCACTTAGAGGATCAGGATAGGAACTAGGATGCCCCTTCCGCTGCTTCTTTTCTTCTTCATGGATCTCCCAAGGATCAGAGTCATAATCATCATAAATAGGAACCATGGGAAAGTTCTTCTCTTGGTCTTCTGCAGGCCCAGGATGGTTGATTTCCTCATGATAATTTTCATTAATGAATAGAGGACATGGATCCACTGTATGTTCTTGGAAATCCTACATATCCAACTCAAAACTTGATTCATAGTTGTCATATACAGGTTGGATGCTCCCCATGCTATAAAAATGTGATGTAGGGCTCTTCTTCTCTTCATCTGAATAATCATCAAAGATGGGCGAGCACAAAACTCCTCCATATTGCAAAAATTGAAAAATCTCTCAATCCTTCTTTTCAATCCCAAATGTAAACACATAATGGGAAATCTCATGAAGAAAAAGAGAACAATCATCTTCCACAATGGCTTCTTCCTTTAAATATGTGACAAGAGGTTCATCAAGGGAAGAAACTAATGCCTCTACAACTATGAGATCTTCAACACTGCCATCATCAGTAGGGCTGCCAAGAACATATGCTTCAAGGACTGGAAAATCCTCTGCGCTTTCATCAAATTTGAACCTTTCTATCTCATCAGAGAGTGATTTTACCTGCTCCATTAGCCTACCCAAAGCATATTCTTCCTCCTCATGGTCCTCATCCTCACGAACTTCATTAGACACAACCATATCTTGATCGTGGTATTCATATTCCTCACAACAATTATGACAAATAAAATCAGAGGAATAAAACCTTTGACAATGCCTATTGAAAACTGCATGAAATTCTTTCAGGGAGGAAATGCTCGCAGGGGGTAAGGAATGATACCACTCACGAGCATCTCTTTCTAATGAGAGAATGAACATTTTTAATAATACATCCTCATGATGTATCTCCCATTGATGCATGATTTCATGAAACTTACGAAGATGCTGAGCATTATTGTCCTCTTTGTGCTCTCTAAATATGGGAAAATAATCACCCCATTCATCCACAGTAGGGAAAACATTAGGAAAACCAGGAAGAACAGAAACATTAAAGGGAGAAAACCTTGGAGCCAAGATTTTTTCCATTTCAGACTAATGGAGTCTCCAATCGATTCTTTAACCATGGAGTCGCCAGGTGAAAGATATGTAGAACGAGTGTGTCTGGTCTTTGTTCACCATCAAAGACTAGATCTGATCGTTGTGTTCTCCCAGGGGCTATAGGTGTAGCCAAAGGTAGCCACACTGAAACCATGCCGTCGATACAGTAGAGTCACCAGGTGCAAATGCAATCTTCAATGGTTTTGATATTTGATGCACCTTCAGAATCATTACCTCGTTGTCATTCTACCCAGGGAAATGTCTTCAATTCGTTCCCCGACAATGGAGCTAGAAATGTTAGCACCAAAAATCACCTTTAGATTGTAGAAAAGGAAAAACCAATACCCATCAAGGTTTAGGTGGATGTTGGTTTCATATGGACGGAGGTCAATGGACAAAACTCAGAATTTGAATGACGTTCAACACATAAATGAACAAGAAATGCATAGGGACGTGAGGGGCACATTAACTTCAGTCAAGAAATTGAGTTAAAGTGAGAGAAGAGGGAAGACTTAGTGAGAGAGGTGAACGAAAAAACTATGGGCATCAGGCCTTCCAGTAGCTTGGGGAGGAAAATATTGAACTCAAGATAAATATAGAGCCCAAGATTTAGACACCGAAATATGGTGCAAGAAACATAGTTACAGAAGCATGGTGATCAAACCTCCATCATCCTGCAATTGCAACAACTCGACTAGATCTTCCATGCCTGATCCATCCAATGTAAGAAGGAAAGGACAACACAGAGAAATGATTAAAACTGATCATGATGCAACTATAATCAAACCTCAATTATAACCACATAACGATCCTCGACTGGATCATCTATACCTGAGTGTTTTAAACAATTTTTATAGACAAAATGAAAAGAAACAAGAATCTGACTTCTATTGACATGAAAGTCTCAAATCGATTACATAACCAGAGAACATCTCTGGCAGAACAAACATTACAGATGGGATCTCTTCTCAACCAAAGACCATTACTGAATAATAGAACTCCATAGATATACTCAAAAATTTTGTAAACAATAACAGAGGCATGCTCGAGCTTCCATGGAATTGCGTCTTCTCAGTTAGACACGATCTAAGCTTCAATGGCTCCTTTGTGTCTCTTCGGTCAGACTGCTCAGGCAACTTTGCTGTCAGACACAACCTCAGACTATCTGGGCTGATAGACTGCCTTCACAGTCAGACTGTTTTGATTTTCCATTCATGGAGGAGACAATGTTTCAACCACCTCCCCCGCCTTCATAACTGCTTCATTGGGACTGAGACGGGTGAGAGTCAACTCTGCACCTGGAGAAATTGGATAAAATGCATATGGTGGGTTTTTTAAACCCCTTGTCTCACATTTTCTCCACCCAGGGTCCAAATCCTTAGGAAAAACACCCCCTTTACAAAGATATGTGCTAACAGGTAGGATTAAAAGTCGAAGGTGCTATTGCATTAGGGCCTTAGGGTTTGAATCTTGAGGAGAAGTATCTCTAGGGTGAAAACACATTTGGGCCCTAAAAACTATTTCTCTCTTATTGTGGCTTCAACTACGTCAAAATCAAAAGTATAGGGATAAAATCCTAAATTCCTAGCACTTTAGGGATTTGGGAGTCTAACCCTAGCAAGGATTCCTTCCATGAATTTTGGACAAAATTACCTTGTGAGATAAAGAAGCACTTATTTTCCTCTCTTAGGTTTTTACCAAGCAATATATCTAGCATAAAATAACAAATTTACCATGAAGCATTAATAGCATAATAATGAAATTGCAGAAAAATCACTTCACCAAGAAACCATGAGATAAAACCCTAATTGCAAAAATTCCCATCCAAAATCAGAAAAATTGTCCACAAGATACCTTTCCAAGCCAATCACATGAGTTTAGAAGGGCTAGTAACCTCAAAAGGGAGAAAATTTCATAAGTATCTCTCACAAAGTTAAGTGATGATCCAAAATGAAAACGAGGCTTACCTTTTTTATATGAAGAAACCTCAACATAATTTGTCAACAACATAAAGTAAGTGGGGTTGACCCCTTAATTACCAATATATATACTAGCCACCGGTATAGATACTAGGTATATATGTCGTTATATATAATAAATAAATATACTTAGTATACATACTTAATATAGTATATATGTCAGTATATATACAAGCATATGTACTGATATATATACTTGTATATATACCAACATATATACTAAGTATATATACCTATATATATACTAAGTATATATACCGATATATATACTAAGTATATATACCGGTATATATACAAGTATATATACCAGTATATATCGACATATACTAGGTATATGTGTGGGTCTATATACTAAGTATATATACTTGTATATATACCATAGATACATATTGATGTCATAGTTTGTGAGGTCAATGTTTACGAGGTCATAGTTCCTGAGGTCAAAGTTCCTGAGGTCATAGTTCTTGAGGTCAAAGTTCCTCACGTCATAGTTCCTCAGGTCAAAGTTCTTAAGAAAGTTCCTGAGGTCGTAGTTCCTAAGGCAAAAATTCTTGGGGTCATAGTTCGTGATGTGGTAGTTCACGAGGTCAAGTTTCCTTAGGTCATAATTGCATATATGGAAGAGGGATTGTATGCGCATATACATAAGGCTGAAGCTGACCACTTCCATATATGTGCATATACAAAATTCGACCACTTCCGTATACTTCCATATACATATGGTGGCTTACATATATGACACATATACATAATCCAACCACTTTCATATATGCACATATATGGAAGTGGTCGACTTCTGTATATGCACATATACGAAAGTCAACCACAGTCGTATATGCGCATATACTAAAGTCGACCACTTCCGTATATGTGCATATACATAAGTGGTTGGCTTCCATATATGCAAATATATGGAAGTGGTCGGCTTCCATATATGCACAGACACGAAAGTGGTTGATTTCAGTATATGTGCATATACGGAAGTCGACCACTTCCATATGCACATATACAGAAGTGGTCGGCTTCCGTATATGTGCCATATACGTAAGACACCTTCCGTATATGGAAGTATACCGAAGTACCGCTTCTTGTGATGGGAAATAAGAATGCTTCTTGTGATGGGAAATAATAATGCTTCTTCTGATGGGAAATGCCACAAGGTATAAGTATCCATTGATGACTACAAATTAAAATATCCTATGTATGTTATGCTAATCAGAGGGGTAGATACTGTCTTGGCGGAAAAATGGTTAGCCATGCTTGGTATTGTTGGATTAAACTTACAAGAGCAATTATAAGATTTTATGAAAATGTGGAAAAGTACAAATTACAAGGAATTAATTGTCCTCCCCCACAAACAATCTCCTCTAATGGGATGGAAAAAATGATTAAAAAGGGAGCCCAAGCTTATTTCTTACACAACTATGCAATAGAGGAAGGATATGTTGATCATCTTGAGTCTCTCTGGACAAAAAGATAAATTGATAAAGCTTTAGGCACTCATAATAAATGGAGCAGCTTAGAACCACCTTTTGAATTTGAACAATACTCCCAGTCATCACCCCAAAACTTCTTCGTTGTTGTTCAAAAGAGTGACAATCAAAACCTGGATTCGTTTCCTATGCCAGTTATGGAGGTTAATCTTCTATCTGGGGGAAGCCACACTCTAAAAAGAAAGGTGATAAGGTACAACAGATCGCTTTACTAATGAATAAATGGTGGTTGGAGTTTCTCATTCAAGCTCCATTATAAAGGAAAACAGAGACTGCTATATCGCAAACGAAATGCATTTCTCTATCCACAAATAGTTTAATCGATTGATCCACGATCTAATCCCTATGAAGAGATCTATCATAATGTTTTCTAAGCTATCCACCTCTGAAACTTAGGGCCAATTTTATGTTGATTCCCCACCACACTAGCCCAATAGTCTTATGGATTTGCACCATTCATGGGACATAGTTCGTGATCCGAAGAGTTTCCGATTGGATAAAAATTATTCCATGTGTATTCAATTGAACTATGAGAAACACCCTGGTCGAGTGACAAGTCGTCATGTTGTCAAATTTGAAAGACAAAGCTATGGAGTTGATATGTTTGGAATAGATAAAAAGTTTATACTATCAAATTGGAAATAAAAGGACCCAGACAAGATGAGTTCTATTTTGCATATTGTTGCTGAGAAAAATGTGTTAATATTTGATATGATAAAATAATATCGCAAAGAAATGAAGTAGTGGAGGTCATTGTGAAAATTTTTAGCATCTTGCATGGTAGTTTTGAGCATAAGAAACCAGGCACCCGTGACTAAGATCGTAAGTATGAGAAGGGGAACACCAATAAACGAGGACATATATTTATCCATGCTTCGAGGATGAATATTTTCATGGAGGGATGACTTGTAATATACCTTATTGTATATTACAAAGTCCATTAATTATTAATTATACCGTTAATGTATTAATTGTACCATTATTTTAAAGTCACATCCATTGTCTAAAACATCTCACTATAGTCATTTGTGTGTATTTATACACGTGGTTGTAAACCTTATGATCATCGAATAATAAATTAAATGTTAAATATATATATTTCATATATATCTCACCTTCTGCTTGTTGATTGGTCGATCCCTTCCACTATTGCTCCCTTGAAGAGTTTTCTTGATATAATGAATTTTATCAATGCTTTATTCCTCATTTATTGCTTATTTCCCACCCCTTCAATCAATGATCCAATCATCCTATGTTTTTATAGACAAACATAACATATGAGAGTTTTTAGAAATTAAAAGCAATGTTGTGTTCTGAGTCAGTTCTACACCTTCCCAATTAGATATGGTACTTTGAGATGGATACTGATGCTTCCCAGTATGCCATTGGGATTCCACTCAATGACCTATCACTATATAATTTCACATATGCCAAGATGAGTTACAACACTAATGACAAATAATTTTATGCTCTTGTACATGCCTTGACGAAGTGTCACCATTACACTTTGGGTAAGGAAACCATTTTGCATACTTATCATCTTCCCTTAATTTTTTTATTAATTCTCAGTCTAAAATATAGGGTTAATGAAATCTTAAATGGGCCTCCTACCTCCAACAATTTCATTTGGTCATTAAATATAATAAGGGGAGTTCAAACTAGGTGGTTAACATGTTGAGTCACCCTCTAGCATTGGCCTCAACCTTTTGGATGTCCGATGCACTACCTATGAAGAAGGGAAAGACCTTGTATATTTCTGACTCCTCCTTTGGTCCAATTTGGTAGGCCTTGCATCATCCAATTGAGATTAATTGTACACCCTTTTCAGATTATTTCATTCAAGCTTGTTGGCTATATAAGCTAAATCCACCATGCATAGATGGCATGCCAAACCGCTTAGTTATCATTTGGGAGTCTAATTCCTCTTCATATGGAGGCCATTTTAGCATTCTTAAGACATTATACCATCTACAAAAAACATTTCTTCTAGCTCTAGATTGAGGCTTTTATTAGGCATTTCCCTCTTTGCAGCAAAGCACAAACATGGATTGTACTAGCCATTGTCAATACCTCTCTTGGCCCTAAGAGTCACTATCTATGGATTTTATTAGTTCTTTTCCAATGACATTTCAAAAACATCACTATACCTTCATGGTGATATGTCGTTTGTCCAAAATGACTATCTTTAAATTCCATGCTCCAAGACCACTTTAGCATGTCAAGTAGTTTAGTTGTTTTTCTCCCACATTTGGTGTAATTTCGACCTCCCACTTAACATTGTACTTGAAAAATATTATTGTTTCCTTAACAAAATTTGGAAGAAACTTTGGTAGTTATTGGGTTTTCGACTTCATTTTCCATTACCATTCATCCACAAACAAAAGGTTGGATTGAAGTGGTGAATCACACTTTGGGACATTCCCTTCATATTTACCGCAACAAGAATAAACAAATGGGATTCTTATTACATGTTCTCCAACATAGTTATAATCACATTGTTCATGTGTCTACTAGTCATATACCCTTCATGTTTTGTTATGGTTATAATCATTTGGCCCCTTATGAGTTACTCATCACTCTTCCTCCCGTTGTCTCTTCACCTTCACAATGAGAAACACATGGAGTCCTCCTTTGTTCATAAATTGGCTAGCATTCATTCTTAGGTTTCTAATGCCATTATCCTTGGCTTGTTATAAATCTCTTTAGGATTACCCTTGAGGGTCTATTTAGCTTCAAATTGGTAACTGATTGTGGCTGTATATGGACAAACAATGTTTTAAGGGGTAGTGTCATCACAAATTGAATCCTATGTTCTATTATCCCCGTGCCATTCTTCAAAAAGTTAATGACAATGCCTATCATTAGGATTTTCCTTCCCCGATGGACATCCATAATATTGTTAATGTCAATCATCTCAATCTATATGAGCCACCTATTCTCGAAGAAGAAGTTCAAGTCTCCCACCTAACAGAGAATATTCTTGATTCTCAATGGCCATTAGAGGTAGATATACTAGTGCACTCGCTACACTCATCAACGAAGAATTACTTCTTATCTTGTCGAATTCCAAGGTCAACATACCACATAGGCCAAATCACTATCCCAAGCACTTTTTGAAAACACCTTCTCACATCTAATTGAGAAAGTGAAGTCATTTTCTACTAAAACAAGGAGGCACTAATATACCACATTTAGCATATTATAATTATTTAATATCAATAATTTGTTGTAAGTCAATAAATGCATGAAAAACCTTGAGATTGATCTTTTGTAAAAATATATAAAAATATTGGTAGAAAAATAAGTTTTTGATCAGATTATTTACTACAATTTCATCTTTGCGAATCTCAATCTCAATACACTCTACATCTTATGATTAGATTACTTATTACAAAAATGACACTTTGATTAGCGTGGAAGTTTCATGAAACCAAGCCTCATGAAGGGAATTGTTGCTAAAGTATTTGATCCCATGTATATATATTCAAAGGTATTTATGGTCTAGATGATGCAATATCAGAATCAAGGTAGAATTGGTTAATTCAATTCTTACAGATTTTATTTTTATTTTTACCGTGTAGGGGTAACTATTTATTTATTTTCTAACAATTAAATAACTTCCTCTATTTTAACACTTAATGGTTTGTTTAATATTAACATTTTCCTGTATTTTTTTAATCTATAACTCCTCACTCATGCTATATTGACAAAAATATTGATATAAATAATAAAGTCAAAATTTATATCCAATGGTGTAATATGTTTATGATACATATCACATTTTAACACATTACTTCCTTTGCACTCATCTCTCTCTATTATTCTAAGAAAAAAAAATGTAAAATCCCATGGAGAATATATCCCAATAACTTAAACTTATATTTTCAGTGGATGGAAAATAAGTATTTTTGTACGATGGGTGCTCTCAACATTGAAACGACGACAGAGTTCATCTCTTGTGAGCTTGTAACCAAGATTTGGTTAAACACTGATGTTCCCATCCGTTAGTAGTGTCAGTGATAGTAGGGAAAGAACTAAGCACCCATTAGAAACACCATGATTTCCAGTATAGCAGTGGGGAGACGTTATGGCCGTGATAGTACAGACTTAACTAGCCTTTGCATTGATTAAATGCACCCGACAATTTACAATGTCCATGCTGTAGAAAAATCCCCACCAAATAATATCTCTTGGATAACGAAATATATGTTCATGTAGTATTGCATCTGGCTCGTATCACAAACATATTCATACAATTCACATTGTTGATTCTTTACAATATGTTGAATCTATTTTTGAATTCATAAATACAATTTAAACAACAAAAAGTTGTGGTTTCGTGCAGATTTATATCGTTGAAACAACAAAGGTGATTTTGGGCAAACAAAGACGAATTTTCAAAATATGAGAGAGGTTTTTGTTCAGCACGGGCTAAAGAAAAAAAAAATCTCCCATAATTTACATAGGTGTCAGGATTAGGGAGAATCGAAGCCATCTTTGAGCCCCATTTTCCAGGCTTCCATTTTTTCCAGTTTGAGTCATGATTTTGTAGGATCTGTTTCAGCAAGATGGAGATAAAATTAAAAAAACCGAAAGAGGTTTTTGTCCAGAACATGCTCGTATACAATAACCTTTTTCAGTTTATACACAGGTGTCATTGTTGAGGAGAAAAAAATGTCTAAGTTGACTCTTTTTTTCAGCAGTTCGACCCATCTTTCATGGCAGACAGTTCAAGATTTTCAGGGATTTGTTTCTATTTTTTGGCCAAGGTGGTTGAATTCGACCTCCTGAGCCTGTGTAGACTTTTTTCTATATATTTTAAATAGTAAAATTTACAATGGTTGATTGATGAGCTTTTGATTCATGCCCCATAGGGGATGCTTTATAATTTTCCAGATGATCTTCCAGAAATAAAAAGTTGTATTTGCAGGATTCTTGTGTTAGACTCCCTGGTGATGTTTTTCCTTTCTGGGTAACTGTTTTCTTACTCTATAGATCCATTTCATGTTTTCCATGATCTAATCATTAAAATAAATATTAAGAACATAATTTGTTTCGTGCACTCTGTTTCTAGTCTTTTAATGATCTGGATGTTTTCATCTGAAGTCAAGCATAAGAATTCTTAGCTGCTCCTCTGCTTGATGGACTTTCCCTTATTTTCCTCTCCTTCACTTTCATTTGATTCAATTTGATTCATCAGTCTTTCTATCTTGCCCCATTGAGAAAATATTATAAACCTGAGATAGATCCATTTTTAGAAAGGTAGACTCCATGACCCAATATAAATTCGATTTTTCAATCTCCCAAATATACCAAATCCAGAAACAAACCTATGCACAGTAATAACCAGCCTAACATCCCCTTCAAATAAAGCTATATCAGACAGAGAGAGCCCTCTCTGAGTTTAGGAGGGATAGATCCTAAACTCCCAAGTGGTTTTGATGTGGCCTTTATGTCTGCATCCACAACCTTGGGCAAATTACAAAGTGCTAACATAATGGTGACCATACTAGGGAACTTTCTCCAGTAGCGAACTTCAAGTTTCATATCTGATCACTGATGGTGGACAGTGAGAAGACACAAGAAGGATGAAATATTCCACCCGACGACTCCAATCAACTCCAGATCAGTTCCAATTCGAAGACTCTACTAGAGGAAGAACCTAAAACATGAAAAAGCAATCCAGAAAGATTAGGTATTCGAGTTCAAATTGTATTCAAGACAATGTTGGTTTTATCTGTAATTATATTCTCTCCTATTATAATCTTGGTCAATAATTTATTGCTGAAATTCATAATGATCAGTTTCAAGCTGAAGAACCTCACTGGATTCAACCTCAACCTTTAGCTCTGGTACACACTCCAATATTTGTAGATAGGCTAGTGAGACACAAACCTCCTGCTTTATCTCCTACCATTGTTGAAATTCTAGTTAGCTATAAGACCATTTCTTTACCTCCTGTACTTGTAAAAATCCTAGACAGATACAAGCCCCTAGATTTTCCTCCTATTCTCCATGACCTCCCTACCAATTATAACAATAATCTACCCAGGTTTGATGGAGAAAATGTGAAGATCACTACTGAAAAGAACATCCAAAGTCTTGAGTATTTTCTTGATCTGTTTGAGGTGGAAGAAGATGATGTATGTATGATTAGGATGTTTTCCCTATCATTGCACGGTAAAGTTAAAAATTGGTTTAATAATCTTCCAGCTGCAAGCATTGTTAATTTTCATCAATTTGCGAAAATGTTCCTAGATCGATAAGTGATCATGATAAATGTTTTTCTCATCCTATAAGAATATGATCATTTGAAAAGATAGCCAGGGGAAACAATACATCAATTTTCAGCAAGGTTCAATAAGGTATATCATGCAATGCCTGTTTATATAAGGCCACCCCCAAGATCAACTCACTTGCATTTCCCATATGCCTTTGATCCTGAGATGGAATTACAATTAAGAGAAAGGAGCACTGCAACCCTTGAAGAAATGAAAAAGATTGCAGTTGATGTGGAAGCTAATTTGTTGAACAAAAGGTCCAAGCTAAGGGCAAAAGAGAAAGATAGAACTTAAAAGGAACAGATGAAATCTTCAGAAGTGAAACTAGATGTCCTGATAAACACTGTAAAAGAGATGATGCAGATGATTAGCAGGAAAGATAAACTTGTTGTTCAAAGATCACATGTTCCAATAGTTCTAGAACAGACAAGGATCAATGTCCCCAAACACTTTGCAACTCAGCCTTGGTATCATGGATTGGATAATTATTGTTTCATGTATTCAATTCACAATGTAATCAAAGATGAATTTCCAACTCATCTTGTTGAAGAGCCATCAACTGATATGATGTGCATGTTTGACGACCTTGCATATGTAGATGATTTTCCAGGATATGATCATCAGGGTGATGATTATGTGGTTAATTTTGATGATGACTTCTTAGAGAAACCAACACTATCTTCATGGGAAGAAGAAGTCCAATTATCACAATGCCAAGATGACAATCAAACTCTGCATACTAATCAAGATTGCAAGGAGGAAAATGCAGAAAATTTTCAAGAAAGTGCAAATTGCCTGCCCCTATGTTTTGCCTCTCTCCTGAGGAAACATTGCAAGGAGATTGTAAATAGTAAGAATAAGGAGTGTTCTGATGAACCAGTTGAGGAAAACAAGGATGATATAGAATCTTCTTCAGATCTGGAGGTGAAACCCTTGAATCTTTTTGAATGTCAAACCTCAGATGAAATCACAGAGCATGGGACATGTAATGAACTGATCTATTTTGATTTCAGAGTGTGAGAGGGAATCTTAGTCATATTCTGGTTGAGAATAAAAGTGTAAGCCATGAAATGCCAGTAGAACCAATGCCATAGTCATCTAAATCACTTTATGACCCAATAGCTGATATGTTGGATAACTTGTGTTTTCAAAGTCAGTTTTCATTTACCCCTAGTGATTTCAAGAGCTATTATGATATGTATATGATTAGACAATCAACTCCAATGTCTTGTTTGGTAGAAGTATTAGTACAAAACCCATCAGATCAAATACAAGCATGTTCCAAGTCACTTGAATACATAGAGAGCACATGTGTGGCACCTGGTCATGAGGTTGAATTGAATGAGTCATAATATCCAGTGATGGGTCAAGTCTATATTGATGCCATGGCTATTTATATGGAGAAATTGTTCATCACAAATCCACAATGCATTCCCAGTATTTCTGTTGTTTGTTAGGTTTATCAAGCTCCTTGTAATGAAGATAAGGATGAAAAGCATTTCACGATGCCTATGCAAGTTATATTTATGATATTGATTGAAAACATTGAAAAAGTAGAGTTATTAGAGTAGTTGCTTGACTGGCTGCACTGGCATTATTGTATCATTTAGAAAAACAAAATTATCAGTAGTGTAGGAGAGGTAGCAGTTTTGAATAAGCTTAGTCCTTTGAGCATCTTTTTCAGTATTCTATGGTTTCTAGCAGAGTTTGGAGTTGCTAGTATCTAGTTCAGTGTTCAGTCAAATTTGAGCCAGTTCGAAGATTGTAGCTGCAGTGACTCCATGGCCCAACAAATAAAGCATTGGACTACATGTTCAGAGATCTAGGATTCTTGAAACTTCCTCAGAAGATGCCATCCCCAGGTGGAGCCTATGTTAGGTTCCTATAATCATAGGTAACTTGATTCTTCAGCTACTTATTTGGTGTTTCTCCCATGATGAAGACATCTGGCTTACTGGGCTTGGTTTATTTTATTTCCCCCTCCATCCATTTTGCCCGATCCTCCATCACCTTGCTACATGCTTCATCCATCGCTGTGGTTTTCAGTCCCTCACCCTTTACTTCTTCACTTCGTCGCTAATTTTATCCCTGTATGAATAAACAATCTTAGGAAAAAAGATAATAGGTTAACAATGTTAGTAATTAAATTTAGCATTTAGATTTTGCGGGATCTGTTTTGGCGATATGGAGATGAAATTGGAAAAAACGAAAGAGGCTTTTGTCCATAAAATGCTCATATACAATAATCTCTTTGATTTCATACACATGTATCACCATTAAGGAGAAACACATGTCTAAGTTGAACCCTTTTTTCAGCAGGTCGACCCATCTTTCATGGCAGACAATTCAAGATTTTCAGGGATTTGTTTCTATTTTTTGGCCGAGGTGGTTGAAATCAACCTCCCGAGCCTAGGGAGAGGCTGTTCTATATATTTTAATAAGTCAAATGTGCAATGTTTGATTGTTGAGATTTTGATTCATGCGCCACAAGGGATACTTCGTAATTTTCCAGATGATCTTCCAGAAATAAAAAGTTGTATCTGCAAGATTCTTGTGTTAGACTCCATGGTGATGTTTTTCCTCTCTGGGTAACTGTTTTCTTACTCTGTAGATCCATTTCATGTTTTCCCTGATCTAATCATTAAAATAAATATTAATAACATAATTTGTTTCATGCACTCTGTTTCAGGTCTTTTAATGATCTGCATGTTTTCATCTGATGTTGAGCATAGGAATTCTTAGCTACTCCTTTGCTTGGTGGAATTTCCCTTATTTTCCTCTCCTTCACTTTCATTTGATTCAATTTGATCCAACAGTCTTTCTATCCTGTCCTGTGGAGACAATATTATAAACCTGAGATAGATCCATTTTCAGAAAGGTAGACTCTATGACCCAATGTAAATTCGAGTTTTCAATCTCCCAAATATACCAAATCCAGAAACAAACCTATGCACAGTGATAACCAGCCTAACATCCCCTTCAAATAAATCTATATCAGACATAAAGAGCCCTCTCTGAGTTTAGGAGGGCTAGATCCTAAACTCCCAAGTGGTTTTGATGTGGCCTCTGTGACTACCTCCACAGCCTTGGGAAAATTACAGAGTGCTAACATATCCCAGCAGTGAAAAATTCGAACTTCCTTTGTACAATGTAGGAATGAGTATCAGTGAAAACTAGATTGTGGGTCTGGTACAATGTCAAGTCCATCCATTGATTTGGAGTAGATATTAAAGTTGGGGTTCTGAGCAAAGAATTTGGAATCTCGAACAACCAATTGTAGACAAGTGATTTTGCATAGATTTCTCTTCTTGTTCGCTGAACTGAGGCATTGACGAAGAGGAATGAATCTGTGTCCATACATGAAATAGTGGATAACAGTTTCTATGACAAGAACGCCGACAACGGTCATTGAGATAACAAAGAAAATGATGGCCATTATTGAGATAACGAAGAAACGATGGCCATTATTTTGGATACATAAATTTTCTCTTCATCCGTGTATCTGGTTGAAGCAATTGCCACGACAGTAATTGGGAAGGCAGATGCCCACCATGCTATGGAAAATCTGTCAAATAGAAAACATAATATTCAAAAGAGAAACAAAAATACAGGCCCGATAAGGACTAAAGAGTCTCCACTAAAGTTAAACATAAGACAAAATCTATGTAGAGTTTACCTGGATCCCGCAAATAATCTTATGCAAACAACCTGTTTGAACAAATGAAAACAACCTCATTGGGCACTCCGTCAGCATGAAATTCAAGATGCCAGCTGTAATAAGTAGTTAAGAACTCACAATAGATGCAAAAAGAAAGAGAGATAGGAAATATGGTATTTTTGAGGCAGGGCCGAAAGTACCAGAGATGGCTTCCCACACAACACTGGTGGTGCTCGAAGCTGCCAGAAATAGAAAGAATGTAGGATGATGATATTTGGGCACTGTTAAAATCATGTGACCCTCTAAAACCGCGTTCCCTCCATTCAATTTCAAATAAAGGTCACCTATATACTAAGTTCAAATTCAAATTTATATTGCGTGACCTTTCGATCGTACATGTCCACATAGGTAGAAGCCATCACTTGAAAGTGGTGCTAACGGCTAAAACAACACTAGATTGAATGGATGACAGTTTCCTGTGATGGGACAATGAACCACTGGAGATGTAACAGTGGACAATTCTTGGGAATTACGCCAAAATATCATGGCATGCATGCCATGCATGTGAGATATACCAAGTACTTGGGTACATATCGACCTGCACTAAGCAATCATTTGCTTAATACATGGTGGATAATTCTTTCCAATAGAATGCACCCCCTTTGCCCCTACTTATTGCCCATAAGTGCCCAGAATGAACCTTGGTCTGTCGTATTAGTTGATATAGGACCATATAATGAAACTAATCTAAATCTGAAGAATAATTCTGAGAGATTATGAAAGGTACTTTTTTCCTTAATCACACAAAACCTCAAAGAGAATGTTGTTGCAGTAGGGAACATATCCTTCTTGCATTTGCATTAAAGAAATGACTCCTGATGCTACTCTAACTTGATATTTAATGAAGTGACTCTTATCACACACCCACTCTGCCAAAAAGGTACCCCAACAAGAAATATATTCTTGCCAAGTTAGTTTGCATCTTGCCTTGTATAAATGCATCCTATTTTGTGCAACATAGCATTGCCAAAAAATACATTGTACGGACGATGGACCTCAACATTTTCCCAGTACACAAGTTCTTGTTTTGAACCCTCAACATAGGGCTGAAGTTGGACTTTCAACATATGCACAAGATCCTCCTCCCTCTCTTTCTGCAAGGCCTTCATTCTATACTTAATATTTTGAACATTGGTTCATTTCCCATCCTCTGCCATATCAACTGAAGTCATTGAAGAGAGAGCAAGTTTCTCAACATAATGTTCCAAATAATCACTACCAAAGAGCATGCCAAAGACTACAGCAGGATCCAACATTGATTCTTTTGATACTCCTGCCTTTCCATATTTGTTATAGTCCTCGCATTGCTTAGGATCACTTGGAATTTGATATGCCTCTCCAATTACCTGGAATTTATGTTATGCATCCCTCTCATTAGGATTCTTGTCTGGATGAACTTGCTTTTCCATAATAGGAGCGCTTAAAGTGGGTGAAGCTACAAAAAGAGGTAAAAGATGATCCTTCTTTCCATGAACATGTGAGGGTTTGGATCCACTTGCACTTCATGATCCACGAACTGAACATATGGTGCTATTGTCCACTTCTGGATACACGACTTTAACTTGAACATATAGCTCGTGGATGCATGGTTTTGATTCTTAAAGTGGGTTCAAATGAATTTCTGTCGCAGGGCACTACATATAACTCAAACACTTTACTTGGTGCTTATACATATAACTTTGTCTTGGCATGTAGATACTTGATTTGGGCACATAACTTGAACTCAGATTTGGTATATTAGACACATGGTTTGGAAAATGTTTAAAGGTTCAATAATGTTGAAATAAAGAAACTGGATGGAAAGCCAAATACTATTTTACATAAGTCAATCTCCATTCAACACTTAGAAGCTATCATTTGACTTAGTACTTAGAAAAAAAAATATGGTTAAAGAGGTCAGACTAGATAATTACCTCATCATTTTAATAATTTTTTATCTAAATTAAACATAGTTTAAATAACTTAAAATTAAAATGACTTCAATCATTTTTTTTTAAAGAAACCTTTAAACCAAGAAACATGATAGGATAGACCAGGCCATCAAATTTTTGGCTCATGATATAATTTGGAAAAAACAAGACTCATGAACATGTGCATTGGAGAAGTGATAGTGGATAAAAAAACTTGAGTCACTGACAAAATAAGCTAAGTTTGTGATGAAGCTTAAAAAAAATTGGCGAGGTAATTTCATGTTACAACAACTAAATTAAATCAATTTTTGTTTGTTGCATTTTGATTTTATATTAATAGTGGTTAAAGATTGATTGTTTAGATAAAGTTGAACACTTCTTGAAAGTGGTTTAGATAGTTTTTACTTACTTTTTCATTTAGGTACAATTAAGTGTAATAAAAGATAAATATTGCAACAACATTTTGAAATTTTAAATATGGGTATGTTAACCCCATATAATGAGTGACCTTAATAGTAACATGTATTTATAAAGAGGCTTTATAAGTTTCATTTGTACTGGTCAGAAAATAAATCACTATTGATATTATCTCAAGGGGCACTTATTGTACCCATACACATCTTTTGTACTTGGGTTATCTTTTGTTATGAAGTGTGATTATTTAGTGAATTATGTATAGTATGACGTTTTTCACATATAATTAATGATTCCCTAGCCCCTACCATTTCTAGCAAGAATGAGATTGATGCCCTTCAGTTTACATTGAGATTGGTTCTAAAGTAGGGGTGACACCCAATAATAGTCCTACCATTGCATAATCAAGCACTTTACATTGCAGACGTCATCTTATTAGCAAGGGAATTGTACAATATAATGATAAATGACTTATGTTCTCTCTTATTCCAAACCTCCTTTTCTTGTTTTGGGGATTGGGAAATTGCATATGTGAATGTTGTTATTTTGATGGATCGAGTTTCAGTTGTTCCATAGAGATCAATAGTCTATCATGGTTTTTTATGTTGCTATAATTACTAGGTATAGCTTATTCTTGTTGTTGTTACATGCCTCCTTAAAGAACTTAATGCGATTTTGGTACTTGAATGGATATGTTTAGTACAATTCTTAAGGATTATTTACTACATACTATAAACTTTGATTCTTGACCAATACTCCAAATTTGTATTTAAATTTCATAGAAAAAGAGAAACTCCATTACAACTATATGTTGGGTATTTGTTATATTCTTTGCACAAGTAGTATGCGCTGGGCGTGCAGGTAGGTTAGAGGGGGGTGCAAGGGGGAAGTACCCCCAATTTTTTTTTTCTGCCTTGGGAAACATGTCACCTGCCTCACCCGCACGAGTGTAGACAGATTGGCAAGTGCCATGTAAATGGAAGGAAATTTGTAAAAATGAAGTCTCATGTTCGATTCTCACCTGGATTTACTCGTGCGCCATTCTTGCGGGTTGGGTGGTTGCACATGGGGTTATAGTGGTAGCCGACGGGGATCGACCCCGTGTCACGCGAGTACAAGAACTGC